>JAJKFJ010023996.1:0-24239 GCA_027382625.1 Tetmemena sp. SeJ-2015 | reverse complement strand
AGATGCATCAAGTTTGCCCTCTTCTTAATTTTTAATGTCTGATGATTCTTTATGGTTATGGTGAATCAAAAGCCTGTGCTATTTGTCTTAATCTCGATGCAATTAAGAATCTATTTTCATATTATCATCGTCTTAGTTTTAACTTTTAATGGCTCTCTTATTATCTTTTCTTTTTGACTGCTGGCTTTAGCTTTTATTAGTTCTATATCTATGCTAACTTTTATTAATTTTTTCGTCTTGATTATTATGATAATGTTTATTTTAACTCGACTTGGCTTTAGTTTCTTAGACACTAGATTAGCTAAGTCTCTTTTGGGTTAAATCTGAGTTTCCATAGTTTTGTTGCATCAATAGGTTTTCAATATCGTCCTCCTAATTTTATTTCTTGGAAACTTTGGAACTCTCTTATGATGCTTATGAAGACTTTTTAAACGCATTTCTATTCACTAAAATTTAGCTCTAGTTTATATTCATTTTATTTTGATTTATTTTAGAAGGAGAAGTATAGTCTCTCACTTAGTCAAAAGGGTATTGTGAAAACTGTGCATTGCTGCTGTTTTTAAATTGAAACTAAGGAGTGAATGTCAGGTCATGGTTTAGATCTTCAAGTTCGATTAAATTATTAGGGATTCTCGCATCTTTAAATTTAGAGGAGCCTATGTTTTATAAATGTTATAAATTATGTTTTAGTATTCTGCTTTTGCAACATTTTTTATAGTTTGTGGATCATATTACGAAGCGTCTTTATCGTCCTACCACAAAAATAAAATATGTGCATGGAAATCCTCGTAATTAGCAGATGATGATGCTTTGAAAAACTAGTTTATTTTTGGATTTTGCTTTCTCGCTGTGTATTCGACCGTTTCCTCTTCTGCTTAAATCTGATTACTGTTTATTTTCTATATTAAAATTATCCAAACTAATTTTAAAAGAGAGAGGGTAAATAATTTCATAAAAATGTAACTCACTTACATTTTCTTCATTTTTAAAAGAGGAAACGTTATTATTTTTCTCAACAATATTCATCTTATTTCTATATGTATTTTCAGACATTATATTTATCCTCCAAATAAAAAATAAATATCTCCTTATTATCTTATAGTAAAAATTAATGAAAATCTAAAAATGAGTTAATTTATTTAAGTTTGTTTATTCGTACTAATTATTTATCTAAAGTCAAAAGATTTCATCATCGTCTACCATATCCATTAGGTCTGAACTATCTTCTACTTGTTAATCTGCTTCACTCTCCTCATGCTACCCATTTCTAGTTAACTTTCTGCCTTTCCTAACATCAGCTTGCTCTATAGACTCATCACTATTGTAGTCATCCTGAGTAGGTTTTAATGCCTTCCCTGAAATCATTTGATCCTTCTTCAGGAAAATCTACTTTAGGATCTAGGTCTCATCTTGCTCTACTTTTCTAAGCTCCTCCCTATCTTTGAAAGTCATAGCCTGCCCATTCACTTGATACTCACTCTAAATTACAATTATAACTTATCATGAAGGAGCAATTATATTTCAAACTTACTCCAATACTTTTGTACCCTTAGTTGATTGAATTTATCTCCTGGCGAGTGTATCCTCTTGCAGCAAGCACAATATGCTCTTCTTCCTTCTCTATAAGGGCACCTGAGCCGAATGCTCCTCCCTCCTCATCCTGCTCTATCATACAAATATAGTATCATAAGAATACTTTAATTGCTCTTCATAACGATCTCTCTTCTTAGTTTTCTTCTTCTGTAAATTGATTTTGCTTGAGATGGGAAGATAGGTTGCTATTTGATTAGCTGAAGGAACTTTGACTTCATTAGTGGATTTGAGTTTAGGAAGCATGACTAGGAAGTCAGTTTGATTTTCATCGCAGTCTTGTTAAGTATATTGATAGTCCCTCATCTTAGCAAGTCTGACTGCCATTTCTAGCTCAGAGTTTGAGCAGACGTTCTTGTGTCTCTTTCCCAAGATCAATTCCTTTGTTTCATCTGCTAACGCCTCTGAATCCTCATGCTTATAAAGTCCATACTTCTTGTGACCTGCATCTTCCTTGTCAACGTACTAGTGAAGAACGAAATCATTAGCAACTACCTTCCTTTTGGTGCCTGAACCCACCGTCTTACAAAACTCAGATTCAATATCTTCGTCACAAACGACCAGATGATACTATCTAAGTATATTTTACATTTAAAATGATAAATCATAATACTTGTTAGTCATAAACTGCATGAAGGGGAAGAAGTCAACAACTTGGACAGCCTTCACTCCTGGATACTCTGCACCTCTCTCAATCCCAACTTTGACCTGCCTGCTTCTCTCAAATCGCTTCTTAATTAATTCAACTGCCAAATGTCTCTTAACTTTATCTTTTTGCAAAGTGTAGACAGTTTTATTGTCATCTTCTTACTCAATGGATCGGACTGCAATTGGGTTTCTGATATCCGTACCCCATTTGTTTACCTTGTCAATCATTTAGTAGCGAACTGGAATTTTATTTTCAGGAGCCTTCATTACTTGAGCCTTCTCTTCGTTATCAAAGGTGTTCTTGTCAGAGAGCAAAAACTTATCTTTTTCATCAAGACAAATATCTCTTAGCTTATCGAGCATTTACTTCTCCCGCTCAGCTTGCTCTTGAGATTTTATTATAAATAAAGTTAGATACTTAAAATTAAGAGATTAACCATTTTGGGCAGCTTAACTTCCATAGATACTTTGATTTATTGCTACTTAGCCTGGGGCCCCTCGTTAAGGTCCTCTGTAGGGTTTTGGGAATGGGAGGTAGGAATTTCTATCAACTAAGTCGATGTTCATTCCCATGTTCCAATCAGTGTTGATTATGTGCTCCTGATTCAGTTCCACAGAGCTCATCTCATATTTGTAGCTCTTTGAGATGTCCATCTTGTATCTTTAACAATTTTATCATTACATTTCAATTTAAAAATAATCTGTAAAGCTTAGCCTTAACTGGAATATCTGGGAGTGAATTTGCTAGTTTATAGGGTGGTTGAAAATTGTCCTGATTCTGGAGAAACTCAAACCTATAATTGATAACTGTGATTCAGCTCTAATGCAAACTATTGTCTTACTTTTTGTTTGAGGATCGGACTCTTTCTCTTGAGCGATCTGCCATTAATATTTTAATTTATAAAATCATAACCTCATTTCCTCAAAACTTATATTTTCTCAGCTCAATTAATTTTATATTCTAAAAGAGGTAGAATAAGAGAAAGGATTTTAATTTATTCTGAGTGATTTGTTGAATAAATTGACTATACTAAAATAAATAAAATCTAAAGTTTGCAATAATTTAATGCATTCTCCAGAAACAAATATGCAAGAAAAGTTAATGTTCGATACTTCTAAGAACTATAATGCTCCAGTATCAATACCCACTCCTTAATTCCTAGACAATAGCACTTATTAAACTAGAAACTCAATTGCTTTTTCTCCCACAAGCAATCCTTTTCAAAATCACAATAACTATTTTCTAAAATAATCGGTAACAGTCAGCAATTCAATTAAAAATAGTGGCATGCTTCCTTAAATTGCACCTTACGAAAACTTCAAATCCAGGTAAAGTGTCATAGATCCTCAAAATTTAAAAGATACACATTATCTCGCAACCAGAGCTCATAGGAAAAATCTCTCTCAAGGAAATTATAATCAAAACGCAATCAATAATTACACAAACCTTCCTTTCTCTCCTTAGTAAAATATAGACTATCAATCCAGGAATCAAGAAAAGTTTAGAATTGATCAATCATAGAGAATTAATGTATTTTAGAATTAAAATAGCGATATCTAACCTTTCTCTTCTATTCAAGCAAAAACTTGAAATCATCAAATTTTATTTAACTTTCTTTTATTTGAAGTAAGCTCTCAAGTTTAATAGTTAGTCAAGATATGGCAAGATCTGGAAACTAAGACTTTAATTTATCTTTACTAAAATCTTTATAAATATACAACGAGGTTTTTTTTGAAGAACCTAAACTGTTCCATAAATTATCGTTACCAACTCCACCTTAATTATACAAAATAGTTATAATTACCTCCGTTAAACGAAAATTACAAAATGAATCTACATCTAGTTAACTTAAAACAAGGCATTAAAGTTAAACACTCTCTAAGTCATGAAGCGTATGTAGTTTTTTTAAGAGTTATTACCCATTTTACTTAAATCTATTAGCGTTTTTAATCTCTATTTAAGTATGAAATCTTCAAAATTTCACAATAAACTGTTTGTTCTAAAGTTGATATAAAAATATTCATACTATAAGTCAGAATTTAATAAAAAGGAGAATGAATTAGACATTAAATTAAAATGGATTAAAATTGTTACTGTTGAAGTATCTCATATTTAAATAATTATAACACCAATCAATTCAGCGTGAAATCTTAAGAACTTTTTTCCTTGCAACTTTTGTGTGGGAGCATTCAGTACAAAGTTAAAAGCGACAAAGGTTTTTAATAGTTTGTAGATGAGGAAGAAGAAGAATATGCGAAGCATATCTCACTACTGAGAGGTGCTGAGGAGATGATTAAAAAACAAACTTATAATATTTTTTGATAAGCCATAAAACAAGCTGCAGATCAAGAAGTGTTTGAGTAATTTCAACTGCCACAAAGTCAAATCTACATTCATTATTTGAACCAATCACCGATTTTAATTTAATTCTCAACTATAATTAGAAGTTTGTAAATTTTGACTTACTTAAAATAAAAAAATGCCCAGATTTAATGATAATCACAAAATCTTATCACTTATTAGATGATAATACTGTAAAATATTATTATGCGAAATAAGACTTGAATTAAAACTCGTTCCAGAAGTTGAGATATTTATCTGATTCTAAGGGCTTAGGATTACCGGCAGCCCTAGTCAGTAAATTGAACAAACCACTGAAGAGCAGCATGAGATCTTTTTCGCCAACTAAATAAATCAACCATTCTACAGAACTGAGAAAGGAAGTCAGAATAAGTGAGGACAAAATAAACAAAGGCTAGAATTACTTAAACGATAATAAGCCTCTAGTATTTTGCTTCAATAAATAATACGACTCTACCAACTAAGCTCTAGATTCTTTACAAACTTCAAAGATCAAGATTTTAAATTTAACAAAGCTTATTATTAAATACTAATAGTTGTGGAGATCATTTATGCCATTTCTAGATGATGATACAGAGAGAGTGAGAGTCTTGGCTGAACGCAAAACGGTGATAAAAATGCAGAGAGCCTCATTCTCCAATGTTGCATCTTACAGTTGGCAGCTAACCAGCATTTATTGTAAGAGCCAGAGAAGGCAAATAATATCTTCTGAAAGGGAAGGCTAGAGTAGAGGCTCCTCAAAGCTAGTCGCAGCACCACGACCAAAAAAAGGGGAGATAGCTGAAATAAGCTAGAAGCAGGGAGTGTGACTTTGAGGAGCAATAGTCAGATTGGAACTTTGAGAAATCTGTTCCAGAATTGGAATTTGGATGAAAGCTTATCAACTCTTTATTTTAGATCCTGAAATCCCTAAATTCTTAAATTCTTCTTTAAAATTTAAGCAGCATATATATTAATAATTTAATGATAATAGATATCCTAACTTATAGAACGTTCAAAGATAGAACAATTATCTTAATTTAAAGAATAGTTTAGAGAAGTCATAGAAAACGAGTACAGTATTTCTATGATGCCCTCTGTAAGAGTAAAACAAAAATATAAAAATGATACTCAATCTCAACTACCTCCCTTTTCAGGTAATTAACAAAAACTCCTTCAGTAATCTGATCTTTAAAATTCAAGGTAGAGAGCCCATAATCTAAATAATCAAACAACATTCGTTTATTTGTAATTATAATTAATAATTTTATCGTTTCACCCTCTAATTTAACAAATCCGCTTTTGGATTCTATCATAAACTCACCTAAGAATCAACCTTGCTTTATTTATTCCATTTTTATTTCTATAATATAACCTAAAGAGGCTATCATTGGCAGAATTAAATAAAGAATCAATCATTTCTATTTTTAAAAAATAGGTTTATGTAGCATGAGAACAGTTGAATTTAAATTTATCCTCAAACTTAAACTATTTTGTAATTTAATCTTAAATTATTATGGGAAAAGAAAGCCCGGGATAAAGATTCTAATAAAGAAATTAGAAGAGATTAATATGTTTTGAAACTCATAGAAACCTCTATGTAATTGACCTGATGCAAACATAATCCTTTTCTTTTTTTCTATAATAATTTATGTAAAAATATTTGTTTTATTTAATACTATACGCTTGAAAGAAATATATAATTATGACTAAATAAATTTATATTTGAAAATGTTGACAGCAAAAAAAAATAGATTAATTTTACAGTTTGATTGGAAAATCATGTTTCAATTAATTTCCATTTATAGTTAAGCCTCATCTCTCCATTAGAGATTAAATAAATATATTTTTAGTTTGGTGGGAGGTTCAGGCAGTTAATTCCAACATATTTATGAATAAAATAATACTAGAAACATAAACTTGATGAATAAAACTCATGACTAAATAACAGCAAGATCAAGATTCAAAAAAGAAAATGTTACTCTCAGAAAACTATATCAAGAACTTCAACAATATAATTCAAATATTTTATTTTATGAACAAATTTAATCTTTTTTTTTAAAGCATCCCTCATTTAAGAATTCATAAATAAGAATTTTTTTTTATTTTAATTAAGTTTTATCCTCATAATCTTTATGAATATTATTTGTGTGGCAAAAAATAAATGATTTTTTTTCTTAGTTGTATGTTTTCATTTGAGGGTGGTTGATAAATAAAATGAATGGCTAATTAGATCATTTTTATTTGAATAATAGGATTCGAATCAAAGATC
The DNA here is from genome assembly GCA_027382625.1 of Tetmemena sp. SeJ-2015. Classification (NCBI taxonomy): domain Eukaryota; phylum Ciliophora; class Spirotrichea; order Sporadotrichida; family Oxytrichidae; genus Tetmemena; species Tetmemena sp. SeJ-2015. The sequence goes on along the minus strand of JAJKFJ010023996.1, from coordinate 17,388 downwards.
ACCAAAAGCTCTGTAAAATAGGAACTAAACTCACTATTATGGGTAAAGGGCTCTTAGCAACGAAGACAGTTTTTATGAAGATACTTAATCATTCATAACTACAAATACCCACAAAGAATTAGTATTTACACAAGAATCTAATTTCAATATTTTGTATTTAAGATAACCTATTTTAATTTTAAGTTGACAATTGAGTTAAGTTAGCGTATCTAATTAATCTTCAATAAGTAATAAAAATTAGTTAAGAATTTCTTTTCAAAGATAAGTTAACAAATAAATATCTATTGAATCTTAAACTGGTTTTCATCCTGAAAATTGATTTGATCAATCTTCAAACTTTAATCTAACTTACCTTATCTATTGAAGAAAACTATTTCATCTAAATGATACAGTTTAGATTTCTTCTCCTTCAAATATATTTGTTAATAAAGATTACTCTATTTATAAAATTATTTAAGAATAAGATCCAAATAAGTCGTTTGATAAAGAAAAGAAGATGTCTGACATGCAAAAGTTGATAAGTCAATTCTAAAGAAGATACAAAATTTAACCTATCAAAATCATCAAACCTACCAAAGAACCCACAAACTATAAAATCTAAATTGCTAATACTAATTTGTTATTTTATTATAAAAACATATAATTATTTATTAATTTTTTATTCTTTTTATTTAAAAGTTCAAATGAATTAAATACAATACAATTTGTCTATGTAACAATTTTTTTAAAAAATCTCTTTTAAAAAGAATTAAAAAAAAAAAGAATCTTAGAGAAAAAGTATCAAAGTTAATTATGGAAGTAAAATTAGCATTATTAAGATCTTTGAAACTCCTCATTATTTTAGTCATAATTCTCTTACATTAAATGGAGGAAACTAAAATCGACTGTGGACAAGCTTATCAAGTGCATAAATTCTAAGCGGGATCTCTATGAAATCCCAGTCAATAGTTAATATTTTTTGCCTACGTTCAAATAAAGAATCCTTATAGAGGGCGATATATTGAGCATAGTGAATGGCCATTTGTGATGCTTAAACTTTAATACTGCTAGCACTGGACCTCCATGTTGGATATCTTATTTCTCAAAGTAGAAAATTTGCGCGAAAGGTCAGCAAGTTCATTGGCCTCATTTGGCAGACAATAGAGCTGCGAAATTAAGATATACTGGCTTAGGGAAATAAATTTTCAAATACATGAGGCTTAAGAATTAGTGAGGTCATCTGGAAGAACAAATTCAAGTCTAGAAGCAAGCTTGAGAACAGAAAAATTTGAGAAAAAGCATTGCCATTTAGAGATCTAGTGAACTAACTCATTTTTCGTCTCTTGAGAAGGCTTAGGAAACTAAACAGAGAGAAACTATAAATGCCTGTAAAACTGAATCAATATGGTGGCTAGGCTAGCTAATAGCGATGCTGAAGTAAAAGAGAGGTTAAAATCTCTAAACATGAGCTTGCGAGATCTTTTTAAATTTACTCGCAAAATTTAATTTTTATTATAATAGAAGTCACTCTAATAGTGCCTGATATTTATCTATTAGGCGAAAACTATTCTATTTTTATTTCTAAATAGACTAATCTATTATAGGTAGAATATGAATGGATTAGAGAGATTGTTAAAAAGAGATGTATAAAAGATCTGATGATTTAATTAATAAAGACATCACTAAATTTATAACCGTACTTTTGAGACTAACTACATCAGCTTTGATTTTCACTTTTTGTAAATATTCCTAATTTATTTTCAAACTTTTCCTCTTTTAAACTATTCTTCCGCTAATTAAAATTCTTTATCGTCATCATAAATATCTCTTCAAATATTTTTACTACTGCTTTTGCTACTGTTACTATTACTATTGTTGTTGCTGTTTTATATATATATATTTGTCAGAAAAAAATAAAAAAAAGTTTCACCTATGTGTTTCGAACTTAGGAATAACAATTGACTCATCTAGGAGTTAACCATCTGAACATAATGTCTTCCATCAACGTCTACTATTGAATTTATCTCAAATATCTCTTACCTCCGATCCTGCATTCGTATTCATCCTATATTTAAAGCTTTTATTATTGTTAATATTTTATTCAATTGTATTGTACAAACATTTATATAATTTTGCTAATGAGATAAGCTCTGGTGTTTCTAATATAAATATAGAAGAATAGGGCTATATGAGAAATGAGAGAATATTTGTAGAGTGCAAGAGATTAGAAGACTCTTATATGAATCCTCCTCCAAGAGAAGCAGCGACTGTGGTATATGCTAATTAAAGAGCATATCTTATTGGGGGAATAAGCCATGAATGCACCAAAGATGTCCATGATTAAATATTATAAACTTTAATTAATATGAGTTAAAACTAATCTAAGATCATGTATAGTGGAACAAATTTGACTACGAGAATAAGGAGAAGTTAGATGGCCGATTGTAACACACCGCTCTTCCATATTTTAAAGATACTAAAAGCCTCCTAAATCAGCAAGCTCAAAAAATATTAATTTTTGGAGGCTGCTACATGTACAACAAGAAGCGACAACAGCGAGAGTGCATTAGCTAGGTTGTAGTATTTGATCTTCAAGAAAAGTAAATGAGTGTACTCAAGACTAGTGGGATTAGTATATAGCCAAGAAGAAGCCATTGTGCTGCAAAATATTATTTTATTAAGCAATTTACAGTAAGTAATACCATCTATCAAAATTATAATTTAACTCTAAAAATAGAAACCAGTATGCTTGTATATGGGGGTTATTATAGTGTGAATAATTATAGATTATGGTGGATTAATTTTTTCTAAGTAATACATTATATTTAAGTCCTTGTTTAGTCATTAAAAATATATTAATCTTTAAATTTAAAGATAATTCACTTTATATGTCTGCTTCTACAACTAACACCAAATCTAATACCAAAAGATTCTGATAAAACCCTACAAATTCAAAGGAACGATGCAAGTGCTTAGGAAAATTTGGCACTCCCTACGGTCAACAGCATATCGCTGAAATTATCAAATTTTAACAAATATTCTTGCATTTTCTTACTTTTGAACAATATCAAGAAGGGTTCAGCTCAAACCTAAAAACACACACGATAACTGATACTGAGAGATCTTTTTTATGATCTAAACACTGAAGTGGTAAGAGCGGCACTTCTATCGATAATCTAATCATATTCTTCATATACTTATTTTTTACGAATTAAAATGAAGATATATAAACTTATTCTTTCAATATATGGATAATGGTTAAATTACAAACGAGCTTCTTAGCTTAGACTTAAACGATTACTTTTGGCAGAAAGTTTCAATTTTAAAACCAATTGAAGGATTAGCATCAGCAGCATCTGCACCAGTCATTTTAAGAAAGCCAAATAAGACTTACGAGCAATATTATTTTTATATTAATGAATAAAACACCTTAAATTAAATTTAATGCCTATTTTTAGTTTTCAGTATTAAGAATTTATTAGCATAAATAACTAATCAAACTTATTAAGCAAATTATTTGTGTATAAAATATGATGACTCTAATGATGGGATATATATTTTCGGAGGGGTGAATAATAAGGGCGAATTTTAAAACAAACTTAGATTCCTAAAGTTTAGTATATCTGATGGACTCATAAAGAATGCGGAATGGAAAACGATTAAGTAAAATGAAGGTACTCCACCATCTCCGAGAATTAATCATTCAATGTCCTATCTTCCGCTCTCTCAAGCTCTTATCGTAGTAGGAGGAAGATTTAAATCTTAAACAAATTTATTTAAATTTTAGTAAGGAAGAAATGATGAAGCCCAAAGATAAAAATAATAAGCCTAACTTAACCCTAAACTCACTCTATCTTAGAACTTTAATACTCAATCTTAAATTCAACAAGACTAATATCAAATAAATGAGAATGATCAGTCTCCATTTCTTAATGACATGCATATCTTTCTCATTCAAAAAAAGACTTGGATTCAACTCAAGTATTCAATCACTTCTCCTTCAAGAATTGAGAGAATGGCAAACCATGCAATGGCAATTATAGTAGACTATCATAGAAACTCTGAGAGAATATTCAACTTATTCAAGTTAAAAAATGTTAATTAAATTTAAATCTTAAATTGTAAATTTCTGTTTTGCAACCCTATAGCATTTTATGATGATTGAAAGAGATATATATAAAAGTGGAATAAAAGATTTAACTATTATTTTTTAAAAAGAGTTTTTTATAATTTAATTTCTTACAACTTTTGAATTAAATAATGATGGCAGAAGATTCTCATTGTCACAAATTTAAATATAAGTTTGATATAATTTTAGTTTTACTTCTTCTGATTGATTTAAGCTGTTTTGGTTCTTATTTATAAAAAAAACTTATTTTTAGTTTTAAATTGAATAGGATAATAATAATTTTTGGGGGAGTTTAAAGCAAAATGATTGAAGTCTCAATTAAACAAATTATTTTAATGTGTTACTCAAAATAGAGTAAAAAGGAGAGAGGGGATATAAACTCAAGAAGAATCACTAAAAAGATGACAAAGGTTATGAATAACGCATAAAAAGAAAGTATTTCTCCATTGATTGATAATCAATCTTATAATTCAATTATTATTTCTTAAATTTATATCTATTGCAGAAACAAAAGATATGACAGCAGAATTAGAGCCCAAAAGTAATGCTAATAAAATAAATCCACTCCAGCATAAAGACACCTTCAAATAAAGAGCTAAAGATTTAATTAATTAGGACATAAATCAACATAATATGCTTATTCCCAATCATAATTAGGATTTAAAAGGTCTCAGAAATTCGATTCTCACATCACCCAAAAATAAACCACAAGTTATCAAACAAAACTTGAAGCATTAATGAGAAAAAACTTAAAAAGAAATATGATAAACTATTTAAATTAAAACTTTTGGTATTTATTCAAAAATTATTAAAAAAATACTTTTTATTCTTCACTTTTTAAATTTATTTTTATCTTTGACATGGTAATGCATTTACTTTAGAAAATAAAGCATCGAGCTGATTATAAATTATTCGTATTTTATATAACCAATATATAAATTTGGTTTAAAATTTAACTTAAGATAAATTAAAATAATTGCACACCTTATATTTAATAATACTTGAACCGGGTAAATTCTAGAGTATACCTTCAAATTTAATAAATAGTTTGTGTTTTATACTTTATATTTTCAAAAGTCTTCTAGATATAATAGCATTGATCCAGTTATTCTATAATTAAATTACTTATAGTATAATTATCTTGTATACTTTTATATTTATTTTACTTGTTTTAATATTGAGAAAGACTTTGTCTCTAAAGCACTTAAATAATCTAAGAAAAAGGAAAAAAGAAGTTATTCATTTAGCGATCACCTCATTTACACAAATATTAACATTACTTAAATCTATATAATTAATTTTTGATTGATGGAGATTAAAATAAAATTCCAAGCGCAAATAATTAGCTTTTGGTGCCCTCTCTAAACTTAAACAATAAAAACTTACTTCGTGAATCAGCACCATTGAATGAGTAATTCACTCCTATCAGCATATAAGCTGTTAATCAATTATTGAATCATCAAGACTTTCAAACCTAGTCTAACACCCTCTTAACGGCTATTCCAGGACAATAGCATATCATATTTTACCAATTATATATAAATTAAATATTCAAAAAGAAAAGACTAAGCATATTCATATCTCAAAACCTTAAATTCAGTTCAGTTTAAGTAATACCCTATATGTATTAGAGCTAAAAATGGACTCTAAATGAACTATTTAATTACTTCACTTATCTAAATTGAACATACCTTTTCTCTAAAGTTTATTTGAATTTAAATTATAAATATATTTTATAAAAACAATTGCTAAATAATAATCTGATCTCAATGGAGAGCACTCCCAATTAACTAAATAAGTAAAGCCCATTCGTAAATTAAAGTTTAATGTAGCAAGCCTCAAGATAGAAATTCTATAATTTAAATAATTTATAAATTCTAAGGAACCGATTCTTAGGGAGGGAAATATTGCTTACGAGATAGAGAGACCATTCTTTGACGATTTTTCCCATAGAAAGCCCTTATTTGAAGCATGCAAGTAAACTCAAATCCTTAAATATAAATGACAAGTTATTAAATGCATAATTATTTGCTGACTAAGCTGAGAGATTATGAAAGTGATGTAGTGATGGAAAGCGATGGCGGAAATAGCTAGTAATCATCAGGCTAGAATGGACTAGTTACTTTGCCTTAACTTGGGTATATTGATAATACTGATATTGGCCCAGAAGACCAAGAGACAGTTATTCTCGCAAGCTACCCAAGATCTGGAAATACTTTATTCATTATATTTATTGAGGGCTTACGTAGAGAAAATAATGGGCTTAGTGACTGGAAGTGATTGCGATATAGAGAAAAAACTAAATAAAGAACTCATGCTCTAAGGCCTTCACGGGGAAGGATTGGTTGACAAAAGAGTTCTTGTAGTTAAGACTCACTACCCAGAAAGATATGGCAAGACTAAGTTTTACGCAGAAAGATGCATTCTTGAAGTTAGAAATATTAAACTCTTCATTTACTTTGAATTAAATCCCTTGGATGCAATAACTTCTTTATTCAACATGGTTTGTACAGGCTCGCACAATAAGTCAATGCACCCTGGCGACTACGCTAAATTCCCTGAAGAGTGGAATGAGTTCATTGGCTAAGAAATTACTGTGTGGAAAGATTTCCACGACTTCTGGCTCAATGCTAAAATACCAGTTCACATCATTAGGTACGAAGATATACTTAGAGATCCAAAGAGAGCAATTCATTTTCTTCTCATTTTCTATTAAAAGAATATGTGTGTAAATAAATGACAGAGTTATTCAAGTTCGTTTTGAACGAAGAGACTATTGAGGGAAGTTTGATTGAAAGATTTATTGAACTAGCAGTCAAAGAAAAGGCCCCTGAGATTTATAAGCCAAGAGAGGGAAAGGTGAACAGCAATATAGATAAGTTTAACTAAGAACAACTTGACTTTATCTACAAGTATGCAAATGACTTACTAGACAGGTTTGGCTACACTGACACTTATACTAAATAAACAGACATCCATCCACAACCAGAATTCGTTCACTCCTATACTTAATCTAAATTCAGTTTATTTTAGAATTAGTGATTGATAACTATAACATTGAAGCCCTTGCTAAGTCTCGAGAATAAGTAGATGCAGAAGAAATAACGTCTATATTCATCAACTACCCAGCTCTCCTTCTCCGAAAAAAGACTGCTCTTTATAAGGAAGGCCGTACTACTTACAGATTTAAAAGAGCTCTCAGGAAAAAGGTCACCATCGTAGATAGAACTGCTCAAAGGCAGGATGATTAAGAATAAAAATGATACTTTATAAGCTTTATCTACAAGATATTTAATGTTAAATTGTTTAGAAGTCTAAGTATATAGACTATAGCTTAGAATTATTTCAAATGTATTAATAGATAAAATTATTAATTAGGATTTCAATGTTATTGCAATATTTTATTTATACTGGATCTCTTGTTTCAATTACCAATCAAAAATTATTTTTTAAAAATCTTGATAACACCCCTGATCAGTGAGATATTATTTTAAAAGCTTCAAATTCTTTGTCTGTTAATTAAAGAAATAATTATTTAAATTTAACACATTTGAACACATATTTTCGTTCTTCCTTTTAAAACTTAATTTTATTATCAAAGAGATAATATGTTATAATTAGTGATTAATCATAAGTAATTATTTATTATTCTCTTGCCAAATTAAGAGATTATAAATTAACCAAAAGAAATTATTTTATTACTCAAAAAGTAATACATAAATTTTTATGGTGATCTCAGTTACAAAAATTTAGCAAGAATTATTTTTTAATAATTTTAATTAAATTTCGATGATATTATTATAAAGAAAATAGTGTTGATTTCTAAAAAATTAAAATTAAAAAACCTTTAACTAAACTATATTTAAATTATTTATTAGAGGGACGATTACAAACATTTAATTAAAGTGAATTCTTTTTGTTAATTAAAGATTAATAAATTCACGGAAATTGGCCTTAGCCCAATTCTGCTATGGAACAACCTCAATGGTAATTACAAAAGATTTATGAAGCGCACTCAAGTAACATCCATATCCTTGATATCCTCGGAGTTTGATAAGTAAGAGTGCTCAGTCTCTCTATATACTTGGACTCTCTTCTTTTTCTTGTTTTTCTTTTTCTTCTTCTTCTTAGAGGCAATATTTCCAACTTTAACAGCTATATCTTGTTCCACTTGATATTAAAAGATACTTTGTTCAACATCAAGCATCTATTCGGTCTGTTGCTCCTACTAATTATTAGTTTAGCGTTCCCGCTGAATGAGCTCAGCTTTTCGCGTCATTGATAGCTCCCCCACCTCATCTTCTTCTTCTTTATCTTCCAATAACTTCAGTAAAGTTAAATCAAATGGTCTTGATGGTTTTATTTATGATAAACGTCTGATGATCTCATCAACCTCAGTACACTCTCCATCCATTATTTACTAGGTTAGCTACACGATTCTTGGGTCACATTGGAACGGCTCCTCTTAACCAATTTCAATAAGGTTTTCAGGGTCCATCTGGACATCTTCCTATACTTCCATATTTTGTTCAGATCCAGAGTCTATAACCTAGTTTACGATCTCAGTTGGATTCATTTCTGTAAATTATAAGACTTATGTTTCCTTAATTAGTTGTGTGGAGTAGCGCTTCTCCTCTACTTGCTGCTCAGGCTCTTGGCTAAGCTTTGCCTTGGCTAGCAGTCACTATTTGGTACTTAATTTCTCCAATCCTTCTGATTTCCCAAAGTCGAATCCAGTTTAACTGTTCTATTCTATCTGCTGTGTGCAGTCAATTGGTTGTGATGCCATTACTATATCTGGAGTAATGTATAAGCTTGCAGCATGTGTTACTTGACACAGTCTGGGGGTTGTTTTAACCTGGATGCAGGCCACTTATTAAATAATGCAAGGCACTGACTATCTTTCATGATTCCATTCTTGTCCATATCAAAAGAACTTATCTTCTAACTCTCGAACCCTATTTTCAGTTGGTTACTCAAACACCTTCTGGATCCAATCATAGTCTCCTTCTGGTGCTACTAATTCCATTATCGCTTCCATCCATTCATACATCCTGTGCTCAGGAGGTTGCACTGCAACTTCCATCCAATTTCTAACAAAGTTCTCAATTTTGGTTTAACGCTCACGTCCCAACATTTCCGTATGAATTTAATAATTAATAATTTAAACGTCATTCGATTTTAAATGGGTTAATTTTAAAATATTTAAAAATAGATGCTATTATCTCAATATGAAACTAAATATAAGTCAGTTCTTAATATTATTAAGGTCTTAGTTAGCTGCCCCTTAAGCTCCTCCATTAGCAGCTGCATTTTTAGCTTTTGGCTTTTTCTTAGCAGCATACTTGTCGAAGTTATCTTTAACAAACTTCTATGCTTTCTCTTTGAAATCTTTGATAGTGAATCTTCTTGTGTCGTCTTCATCACTCTTCCTCTCCTCATCATCTTCAAGAAGCAGCAAGTCAGGTGCATCCAAATTTATCTTCTCTTCTGCTCCTCCAGCAGCTGCACCTCCTTTCCCTCCCGCACCTGGAGTAGTTGAGGCAACACCTCCAGCAGATAGTGGACCCAAATTGTTGAAGTTTGATCCTGGAAGACCAAGGGCGCCCCCAGTAGCGGGAATTTGCTAGGAATCAAATCCTCCTTTAGATTAGCAAGCTGCATACATTTGCAGAACCTCATTCGTTCTTTATTCAATCACACCAAGATATCAAAACATATATAAGTGATAGTGCATCATATTACTCTCTGTAACGCCTGTAGCGCCTATTAATTCAGGAACTACGTCCACGTTGCAGCCTATCCTCTCGAAGATGCTTTGAATTCCCACCTTAAGTGCGTTCATAGTCTTCATGGTTTCTTGATACTGCTTTTCATATTCACGAGTTTCACTTTCAGTAGCTGACAGTTCTTTGTTGAGCTTGTCTAAAATTTTCTCCCTATTATTTTCGTTGTTTACTCCATGACCCCTATATTTGTCTATCTCCTCGCGGATTCTCTTTATCTCGTCTTCAAGCTCATCCATCTCATTAGTAAGCTCTCCCACGTACTTGTACAGTGAGTAATTGTGATCCTCAGCTTGAACAAATTCAGTCACTAGCTAATCGATATCATTGAGGTGGGTGGCTGCCTTAATTGAATTAAATGCCTCTTCGTATTACTGAACCTTTGCCATAGACAAATGGATATTTGCAGTGTCTCTTGCTATTGCCCATCCAGTTTACGCTACTTGCTTCTTCAAACTTTTCTCAGTATTTGTGAGCTCATTTATATTTTCTTGCCTTTAAGATTTCAAGTCTCCTCTTGTTCCTTCCATGTTTGAATTTCCATTGCCTCCTGCCACAGAGTTTAGCAATCAAAGTTAATATTAATGATAAAATATCATTCATAAATTTAATGAATGTGTTACCTTGAGCATTTGTATGAGCCTTATTGTTATCCTCCTATGTTTTGATGAAATCCTTGACTTGCTTATCCTTCTCAATCAGTTGTCCCAACTTGTTCCATTCTCTCTCGAACTCCTCTTGCTCTTTCTCTGCTTCTCTCTTGAGCTCATTCATTTCCCTCTTTGCCTATTCTCTCTGCATGTACGCTTTCTCAGCTCTCTCTATGATTCTCATCATATCATCTTTCTTTTTCTTAAGTTCAGTTTCTAATTTCTTGTAGATATTATCGAACACCACTCTTTCCCTTCTTAGTGCGTCAATCTACTCCCTCAAGTTCTTATTTTAAGCTACTGCCTAATTAAACTTCTACAATTGCTTGTCAAGTCTATTCTCAAGTGATTTAATCTTCCTTGCAACGTCCTCGTTACTCTCCTTTTGCCCTTAGTTATCTTTGATGAGGCGACGTTAAGATTCTATTTTTCCTTGGACGTCTTTTATCTTTGAATTCAGCTCCTCCAATTTTTTCTTCTCCTTTTCAATTCTCTTCGCATAGTTATCTCCAAACTTCTAAAGCACTGCAATCTAGGATCCTATATTACCGCCTGCTCCTACAGAGTTGTGGTTTATTGAAGACTTTCCTGCTTCAAGGTTCTACACAAATAAGAGACATCAAATCATTTACCAGTTCTTCTTTGAAAAGGGCATTCTCCCTTTTCATTCTTTCAATGTTAGCTCTATATCAAAATTACTCAAACAAATGTCTGTTCATTACTTTGGCAAAGTGCTCGCTGAGTGGTCTATAAATCACATTATTCAACAATATCATAATATCAATATTAATTAATTTTAATTTTTCCTAACCATCGTACTTACCCCAAAGAAGAAATGTGGCTAGTCTAAGATATTTATGCCCCTCTGCATATGGTGTCTCTTTAAAAAAATTATTTGTTAACCATAGAATATAGTGAGACTTAAAGCTTATCTAGTATAGAAGTAGTTCCTTAATCGTATATCATCATTTAATTTAAGAGTAGAGTTTCTTACAAAATTTATAGATAAATCTGGTAGAAATTCTTATTTAAGCTTAATTTTTGGCCATTTTCTCATAGTGAAACTCGAAGGAGCAACATAATACTGTTGAGTTTCTAAGTTTAGCCAAGATCTTTGCCATTTTTAGTGTCTTAAAGTCTAATAAAATGTTAAAATTTGTTGGGCTTTGCTTTTTAAATTAAGTCAGTATGGTCAGGTCTTCTTTATTCTAATTACTTTTCCTATTGGGTAATTATAGAGGTATGTCTTAAGATTGATGGCATGGGCTATTATTAGTATGAAAATAGTAAAATCTCAAGTTTGGTATGTGTTAATTCACAGGAGTACTTAATCCTTCTTTAATTCCTCATTAAATAAAAACATAATGATAAATATTAATGAGAAGTGCCATTAAATCTAAAGACAGAATAGCTACTTACCTTTCTTCATATTGAATTTATTGTTTTTCTTTAAGCATTGTTAATTAATTTAAATGTATCACCAAATCAGTGACTATTTTAGTAGTAATAATATTCAGTGATTCAAATATAGATATGCTCTCCAAATAGTAAACATTAGAGGCAGTAATAGAAGTAGCTTCAAAGATAGAAGAAGAGGAAAAAGAGATCTCTCTCCTAATTAATGATCCAGATTTTTAGCCAAACTCTAACTAACAGCTTAACTCTGATCTCACAGCTTCAAGTCCAGGTTCAGCAAAAACAGGCAAAAAGAAAAAGAAATCAAAGAAAAAGTAAACCAAATTAGATGCAGATGGAAACCCTGTCATTACTAAAAAGAAGGCGGGAAACGAGTCTCCAGGCAAATAACCACTCCTTAAAGTTATACCTTCTCCTAAGCCCTCCCCCGGTCTCCCTCAAGGCATGCATTCTGCTCCTTAGTTTTAGATTTATTAATGATTAGAATAGTCTTAGGCAAATGTTTAGCAATCATAGAATTTTTAAAGATAAAATGCTCCTCCAACAAATCTAGTTATAGACAAATAACTAATAGTATGATAGTCTCTTAATGAAAAATAAACAATATAAAGTCAAGAAGAATTTCAATAAGTCCTAATTACCCCCAATAATGTTACGATATTAAGATCTACTTCTTTACCGATATTTATTTTTAAATTGCTAATACTCTTTTAATGTAAGAAATTTATGTATTAACAGAGACCATCTAATGGAATATAGTCAAAAAGTGAATGCAAATGATGATTAAGTTGATCCTGGAGAAAGAGATTTCAACATCACCTCAAAGAGTCATCTTCCTTGCTAATGTATGGAAAACACGGACTCAATTACTTACAAAGTTAAACGTCCATTCTTTGAAGATCCAAACAACTCAATTACCATGCAAGATTTACTTTCTTACCATAATCATGTTTTTACATCTTTCACAATTGATGAGAAAATTAACACCTGAGGAGAAATATGATATTATAGACCCACCTCCTCTCAAATTTTTGGACGTTAGAAATCTTACTACTGAAGAAAAAGAAAAACTAGAGTTTGTAATGCTGGCTAGTTATCCTAGATCAGGAAATACTTTGCTTAGAGCTTACATTGAAAAGATAACTGGCCTTGCTACAGGCTCGGAATCTTCGCTAGGTGGATTTCTAAATAAACAGCTCTTAGATCTTGGTTTTGAAGGGGAAGGTCTATTTGATAAGAGAATTAAAGTTATCAAGACTCATTAATAAAATGTTCTCTTTTCTGTTAGGATAAATTACCCTGAAAGATTCGGAGAACATAGATTCTATGCCTAGAAGTGCATCTTAGAAGTTAGAAACCCTCTTGATTGCATTGCCTCCCTTTTCAATATGATGGCAACATCAACTTTAATGTTTAGTTTCATTTTATATTGTTATCTATTTAAACTCATACTCATTCAGTGTCAGAGGATGATTTTGTGAAGTTTGCGTATGAGTGGTGTGACTTCATTGAGTAGGAAGTTACTGTTTGGAAAGACTTCCATGATTTCTGGCTTAATGCAAAAGTTCCCGTTCACATAATTCGGTTCGAAGATATTCTGGAAAGACCTCGTCCTTGTCTATCATCTCTAATGAAGTTCATTTTTGGAGTGCCAGACATAGAGGGTACTCTTCTCGAAAGATACATCGAAATTGCAACTTCAGAAAAGGCACCAGAGATATATAAACCAAGAGTGGGAAAAGCTAATGCAAATTTCAACAAATATAACACTGAGCAACTTGATTACATATTTGACTACTGCAGAGAGCTTCTCATCAATTTCAACTATAAATATTAATCAAAATGATTATAAACTACGACGAAGTGTTTACTAGAGTATCAGCTTTGCAAGGCTACAAATTCTTGAATGAAGTAAATGCCGAGTCTTTGATAAACACAGTCATGACGCATTTGACTAACTCAGATCAGATGGGCATCCTTATTAACTACCATATTTACGGTTGCCGAAAAGTTAGTTTGACTCACCATAATATGTTAATTAAATTAGATTTTTAATATAAGGGATATAATTTAAACCAAGGGGGTCGGAAGACGGGTAGGTTTTCATAAATGGTGATGAAGGAAGTAAATGTGGCTGACGATCCAAGAGGAGAAGCTAGAAAGCAAATGATTGAGAAAGAGATAAAAATGATGGAAGAGTAGATGGCGAAGGCAAGGGCTGATAAGAAAAGAAAGGACGACAAAGAAGCAGCTGACAGAAAAGCTAAAGCTGCTGCTGACTAATTGGCCAAAGAATAGAGTGAATAATCTTCAACTATTGATAAACCTGATTCAGCACCTCAGGAAAGTCTGCCAACTCAAACTGAGGTTCAAGATCCTTCTCAACAAGATGGCTCTTCAGCAGAATAGCAGAATGTAGAAGAAACTCAGATAGAGGCAGAGAAGAGGAAGATTCATAATGGGTTTGATTGCTGTGAAGAGCACTAAAAGTAATATAATACAAATTAGTTTACAAATAATTGGTGCCTATAAAATAATTCTTTATTCTTTGCAAATAGAAGCATATAATTATAGGAATCTAAGTATACTTGCAGAAAAATTGATTTAATTGAATAAAATTATAAAAATATTATTAAATTAGAGTTTAAATAAATGATATAAGAAAGTTGAGTTTATGAGGAAGAAATAATAATCTTACTATTGGATATCAAAATTTATAGTGCAACTCATACTTCATAATTCCATTTATTAGTGCTTAATTTTATTAATATAATTAGATTCTTCGAATATGAGCTACTCAATGAATAATAAAGGCAATATAAAATAAAGGAGGAAGAGGAGAGAAAGAGACTCAGAAGAGAGACTCTACTCAAGCAAAAAGAAGAAGCTCTCTCCAAACTAAAGCAATAGACTTAGAATTGATAGTAGAATCTATTTCTTAGAGATAAACTTCATCATATTTTGGCATTAATTAAAAGCTTTTTGTCTTTTGAACACTCTTAATGTTTGGCTTTAATATCATATACAATTTATTTAATTAAATTAAAAAAATTAAAATTTGTGTTTAAAAGTATTTTAAATTAATATTTGATAAGCTATAAAATGGTTCTAAGAACCCTATTTGTAGCAATTGTGGCTTTGTCTTAGGCCTCTCAAGTAACTTTATAAGAAATAGTTTCGTAGCAAGATACTCTTAAAAATAGTGAGCAGAAACTAAATAAAAACAATTAAGAACTAACGCCTATTCTTCAGCATTAATAAAATAATAGTATATAGTCAGCTTAATAAATATAGAATGATGAGTGCTTATTAAATATTTTTAAATTCTTATCGGACAAAGAATGTCAATCAAATTGCTGTTTTGAAGGATAATGCATGCCTTCTTAATAAGAATGCGCTTAATTAAGACAGTAACTTCTAATCAAAATATTGTCTAACCAACAAAAATCCTAAGATATGCTCTAGATCTTAATTAAAACAGATTAGATATAAAATTAAGTGTCAGCTATTATTTAATAACAATTAAATTTAACAATCATTATAGAATTAATATTCTTTGCATACCGATCAAAAATTATAAGTAAATTTTTATAAGTTATCATTAAAAATAGTTGCTATTGTAATAAGTCGTTTCCTCAACCAAAAAATGTGAGGAGGTCTTTGATCTATAAATAATTATACTCTTTTAAATAGACCACATTTGATAAATAATTTAAAAGATATTATCAAACGGAGGCTATAATTTTAAATAATAATGATTAATGATTACCAAATAAATAATCAGTTATAATATTCTGAATTTGCAATCAAATATAGAAGATTCGACTTTAAGAGAAGATGAAGGCTAAAATTATGAAATTGAATTTGAAGAAGCTAATAATACTTCAAATAATTAAACTTCTCAAGAATAAAATTAGCATATAGAAGATTCTTTGACCAAAGATGATAGTTCAGATGATTTAGATCATAATATACAAATTGATTAGCCCCTTTACATTCAAGCTAATCAATCTAATTAGATTATTGAAAAACAAAACAATACTCAATATTAAAATCAATCTTAGATTAAAGAAGAAGATTAGAAATAGAAACATATAATCTAAATGTATATATTTTTAACTCTCATTAAGCAAGAACGACAAATTTGAGGCTTATAATACTGCTTTGGTGATTTTGGCTTTGATTTTGTTTTCGATGGTGGGTGGACTTTTAGTAATGGCTCTTAGAGGAGATAGCTTGCAAATGAACTTAAAAAGCTAGCATTGGCTATTTGAGTAGTCAGACAACTCTGACTACGATGATAAATACGTCAGACTTGTTTGACAAAAAGATATATGCAATACAAAATACTTAATAATATTTATCATCATCTGAAATGTATTTAATTTTAGATTAATCTAAAAAATTTATACCTCATTCTTTTTATTTTTAAGTAAGTCTTTAATTTTTAAGGATATTACTAAATATTTTCTGTATCTTAGTCATTCTATGAAACCTCACTTAGTCATTTACTTCGCATCGTTTGTTATTTTCGTCATGCAAAAATAAAAATATTATACAATTTACAAATTATATTTTATACCTTCGCAAGGAGGATTAAAACTATTTGCTTTTAAAATAAAGATTTATGGATTCATTACCCTTTCCATTATAATTTTTTTATCTGAATGAAATTTAAACTTGGGAAGTGGACTAATTTTCTGCTCTCACAATTTTCTTGGATTGTTTGCGATCATTGAGCATTTAGAACAGTTTATAAATATAAATTGCCTCAAAGATATAAAAATGATAGATACAAAATTCGATAATAATATAAAAGCTTGGATATCATGAAACTTTATATTGTAAGTGCTTTAACCCTTGGGGTAGCAACAGCCAATTTATACGACGAGCCTTGGCGGCCTCAGTTCCATTATTCACCTGCAAAGAATTGGATAAACGATCCAAATGGACTTGTTCTAGATAACAATGGAACATACCATATGTTTTACTAGTACAATCCAGAAGGAGACTAATGGGGAAACATGAGTTGGGGTCATGCGACTTCTAGGGATTATATAATTATCGAATCGAGTTAGTTTTAAAGATTTAGTTCATTGGGAGGAATAAGATGTAGCCTTGATGTACACTGAGACAGAAGGAATGTTTTCTGGAAGTGCAGTAGTCGACTACAATAACACTAGCAAACTCCAAAACGCTTTCTTAGCATCTACTTTCCCTCCTATCGTGCTCATTTACACCAATTAATTCAACTTTCATTTTTCAATTTAAACCAGAAATATGTACATCCAACAAGACTAAAACATAGCTTACTCATTAGATGGAGGCAAAACATTTCAAAAATATGCTAACAATCCAGTCATCTAAATTAAAGGAGAAATGAACTTCAGAGATCCTAAGGTATTCTGGTTTGCTCAAATTAACAAAT
>JAJKFJ010023995.1:0-24335 GCA_027382625.1 Tetmemena sp. SeJ-2015 | reverse complement strand
TTTTGAGAATGTGGGAGGCCGACGTCATCGCCAGATATTCTTTTAAATATTAACGAAAATAATAAAGTTTAAGTCAAGGTAATGGAAGTCATGAGCAAGGAGCAGTTGTATTACATTTAATTAACAAATTAAATTGTGGATAATAATAATATAAATGGTTGAAAAATTCAAATAATGCTTAAATACTTAAATGGTTAAATAAATTATACCGCCTTTAATAAAATTCACAAGAACTTTAATTTTGAGATACTTACTATGACTAGGGCTAGGTATCTCGATGATCACTGACTCTTTAAAGGTATAACCGTAATCTTCTTGCTAGAATGTGATTAGATGAATTTAGTTCACTTAGTCATCCTCTAATAGGAATTTATTGAAGTTAATTGAGTAAATGGTGTAAACGAAATACAAACCTCATTTTCGCTGAGTCGCTGAGGGGTGAGTATAGTAGATATATAGGTACCCTGCACCCAGCCAGCGAAATCTTAATTAAATCAACTTATCACTCAAACCCCTGATTACATTATAAATTAATTGCCAACCGCTCCAATGTCTTAAATTTTAATTAACCACTTTTTAATTAAAGATGTCAGCCACCTCGACTTATAATAATTAAGATCTCTAATTATAAAATTGTAATAATTTCTAAAATAGAGTTGTATTTCATTTCCTATAAGACTTCCTCTATTCTTTCCTTTCAAGTTTTAAATCTGTAAGCACTATTCATTAACTTTTCTGCAATCTACTTAATTCACGACAATCGGCTCCTATAAGATGTACAAGACTTCATTGAATGTTACGTTCCAATACTTTATAGTACCTAAATTCAAGTTAAATTTTTTATCCTGAGAACTCAATTTCTTAGATAATTCGATGAGAAGGTATCAATATATAGACAACTTACTGTTGAGAGGGATCTGGAAAACTTTTTCCTTGGTATCTATGTCCCAAAGCTGCATCAGATAACTTGCACCGTCGAAGGCCTATTTAACTTTCTAAGGTACAATCTCTAAGAGGATGGGAATGAGAGGCATATCACAGTGATAGGTGCATGTTCCAACAACCTTGTACAAATCTATAAATTTAGGTTATCATTTCATAATTGGAAATTTTAAATAATCTCATAATTAAGCAATTTTATATGAATTTTAAGCATTTAACATCTCTAGGATGAAAATTTTATTAAGTAAGCTGCTAAATTTTTTGTGCTGTAACTTTACCCTGCAAGTCTATAAAAGACGAGATATCTAAATAATTTAAATATTATTTATCCTTAAAGTAATCGTCTGATCCAGTATGAGTTCATGAATATATATATTTAATAGATCTATAAGTTTTCAGATTATTTAAGGTAAGCCATGTATAGAAATTAAGTAATAGATATAAAAATAGTATGATCAGAGCTTTTGTTGGAGTTTTAAGGAGTACTTTCAACATTGGAAGTGACTTTGTTAATTTTTCCTCCTTTCTTAAGTAATGGGGTGGACATTTTATTTTGATGCGTGCAAAATTTGATCTATTGGGTGTGGTTTCTTTTCGAATCTTTTATTATACGTTTCTAATTAGAGGACTTATTAAATATAGATCAAAATTTTATGGAAATAATGAATTAATTTATTAAAGAATTCAAAAATATTAAAAGAAAGCATGATGGGAAAAATTAATAATTTTTATATAGCTCAAAATATTTTAAAGTCGATATTTTATCTTCTAACTTGAGTTATGATTATTTTTATCGTCGAAATTATAATAACTCTATTTGTGCTTCATAGGATTATGATACCTATAAACAAAAGTATGAATGAACATATTTCAATTATCAGGAAGTTCTCGAAGTTGAAGTATGCAAACTCTAATAAAAAAAAATATTATAAAAGATGAAGAACTAACGAATCTAATGTCTAAAAATTATGATTAGCAAATATGAAATTAGTATTTCTCATAATATTATTGCACTAGCAATGAATATGCAACTCTTTTAATAAAAAGTTGAGGATCCACTGTGGATTTGAGAGAAGAGTCTAATTTCCTGATGGAATAGCTCCTTCTGCTCAATAATTATTGGGTTAATCTATTCTAGGTAGGATTTAATCTGAAAACAGAAATTAATTTAATAAAGCCATTTCGCTGCGCATTATTAAGTTAGGCAATATCAATTTTCAGCGATTAGTACATTGACTTCTTTTATTCTCTTCATTAAGCTACACTCCTATTGTATTAATGCATAATCACAAATTTGAGATATACAAATGTGAGCTTATAAATTAATAATTGCACTGGACAAAAGGATTTAAGGAGCCTATGAATAATTTAATTTATAATCTTTATATTTTAGAAAAAATGTCTTGCTCAGATAGATATAACTAACAACATATTGAATCATAATTTATGCGACTAAAGAACAAGCAGCTTGGCCATATTTCCTAGCCAAAATAATATTATAGGTCAAATACAAATAGGTTATTTTGTAAATATAGTTCATATCGATACAAATTTAAAGCATTATTAGCGCTGACTCTTATTTTTAATGCACATTTACATCGCACTGAGTCTTATTAGAGACTTAATTTTTATATCTTTGCTCTTCTATTTCACATTGTTTTTTTTGTTGCTCCTTCTTGCCATTCAAACCCTACATTTATTGAATAAGTAAATCGATGGCATCTCTAGAAGACTTACACTTATCTCTGCTTTGAAGATAACTTTTTCTTAGTATACAGTCATGTCATTATGAATCATATACAGATACTGTAATCATGAAGCTCTCCAAGGACTCTTGGGCTGCAAATCGTCATTTTTAAAGTCTGCATTTTCTCCTATAAAAACATTATAGCAAGAGTTAAATATAAACTAAACTCAAAGGTAATCATCATAATTATTGTCAAATAATAAAGGTTTACTTACTTTGACTTGCTATCGAAATCGTTCTAGCTTCTATAGTGAGTTTTTTTTCCCGGTTCCTTCCTAATTCTTATTTTGTCCATGTTTATTATTTTTATAAATGAATTTATAATCAAGATTGAGCTATTATACAGCTGTTGACTAAGGTTAGAAAAAATTTGTATTTTAATGACTATCAATCACTGATCACCTTATTGTATTTGACCTATAACTGGCATCCGCAAAGTAGACGAAGCTGCTTTCTCCCATTACTAATTATACTGCTCCTCTACTGGCTGTTACTATTCTACCTTTTTTTCAACTTCGCCAGGTGCATTGAGATAAGCCTCATTGTAGAAGGCAGCTTAGATCTTCCAGTAGGGGGGAGAAAAAGAGGCTGACTTAGAAAGCTATATAGATTTAGAGAAAGGATTTTGAGAAATTTTTAAACTGCAGATATATGTGGTGTCTAAAGTGGTGAAAAACAAGAAAGAAAACATATATGGTTTTTAATAAAAACTATTTTGAGGCAAACACTAATTTCATAAAAGCTAAGGCCATAAAAGAAAGTAGGACTTTTCTTTTTCTCATATCTCCGATACCATAGTGGCCCTATTAACCTATTCAATAATTATTGCAGTTATCAAAACTTCATTAGAATATTTAATAACGAAGAGTTCGAAATGTAAGTCATTCCTGCTGAATTTTCTTATCAATACAAAAAGAGACATTTACTTTTAATTTATTTTTTAAAAGTGATGATTTCAATTAAATGCAGTATTCATATACTAAACCTGCAGTATAACTTTAAAAAAATTAAAATTAAAAAAGAAAAACTATATCTGTGTATATAATCGATAATCGAACAGATAACCTTCTTAAAATATCTTAGGCACTCTCACTGTTCGCTTGAGAACGAAAAATTTAGTAAAGTGATTTTGATGAAAATTTTCAATGCAAATTATAATACCTATATAGAATTTATGAGTAAGTTCAGGATTAAAATTAGTCACTGATATATTCTTTGAGCAGTCTCTTATCCCTATATGTATTCCCTTTATATATAAATAGATATACTTAATCTCAAAACTGTTAATTTTAAATAATGAGCACAAGATCAGAGCTCAGTTAAACGGCCAAAGAGATAATAAAAAAGGGTTGCAACTCCATACATAAATCAAAAATATTGTAAGTTAAGTTGCCATTCACTATGATCATATGATAATGAGAAGGAATTCAGCTGAAATTGCAAGTTATCGATTAAATTTAATATTAAAAATGGAGATCTTAAATATAGGATGGTAATCTTGAAGAATACTCTTAATGCGATTCACAATACAGGAGATAACTCTTCATGTAATAAACTCAGAATTCTCTTATGTGAAACAATTCTTTCCCCTATTAGAATAAAAATATAACGTGGATTCAAAATAACTTAAAGTAAGAAGTTCTATCTATGTCGAACTAAAAAGGAGAGGGAGTGTTAATTGCCAAGAATAGAGTAATTTTTAACCCATTTTTTAAATAAGAAATTGTAATTCTTGAAAACCTTCAAGATTAATTTATAAAGCACCCTAAATCCTTTTGTCCAGTGCAATTATTAATTTATTAGCTCACATTTGAATGTTTCAAATTTTTGAGTAGTGCATTTGCACAATAGGAGTGTAGCTTAATTAACGCTTAATATACTAGAGAATTTTATGCGTGATCGATGGTCATGAATCTTAGAAATACATTCTTAATGAGTTCCTGCCTGCTGATTCATAATATATGACGTTTTAAAATTATCTAATCTCTTAATTTAAATGTGAAAGCCAACAGCCTGAATAACATCATCAACAATTACAACCAGAAAAACTCTTAAAACAAGGGAGCACTCCGACACCATCGAGAACGTCAAAGCTAAGATCCAGGACAAGAAACCAAACCTACTCCACCAATAGAGATTCAACTTAGTTGGAAAGCATTTCACTCAAACTCACATCATCAAACTACTGAACACTTTTGACACAATCCAAGAAATTGAAAAAGATAATCTACAAGAAGAACACTTTCTGACTATAACATTCAAAAGGAGCCAGAGCAACACTCCAAACAACGAAATATAAAAAACAGATACTGAAGAATAAAATGCAAACCACTTTCGAAACTTAGTGTGCTTGCCTTAGTTCGCTTGCCGCACTTCCCCTCCATTAAAAATTTAATGTCTTTAAATTATAACGAAATATATATACTAATCTCTTTTTAAACATCAGATCTCTCTTTATTAAAGTTTCTGTGACCTTCGATCACGCATTAAATTCTCTAGTATATAAGTCAATGTACCAATTGATTCAATAATGCGCAACGAAATGGCTTTATTTAATTTCTGTTAAAATAGATAAACCCAGCAAATACAAAGCAGTAGGAGCTATTCCATTAGGAAATCAGCCTCTTCTCTTCATCTTCCAGTAAGAACTCAATTTTTTTATTAAAAGTGTTGTGAATTCAACGCTACTTCAACAATAGTACTTTTAATGAAAGTTGTGTGAAAATAATTTAATAATAATTAAAAAGTTGTAATATATATATCTCTTCTTGCTTTTATTTTTATTCATCTATCTTTCAATATAATAGAAGTATAGTATGTGGTGCCTGTTTAAATCTGATAAAAGATATAACTCCCCACTTAAATTCTAAAATAATTATATTAATTTTCGAATTTCGACCAAAAGTTTAATTCGAATGTTGGAGAATTTAATGAAATGAATATAAATTGAATAGTGAATAAGAATATTCGAAAAATATAATTTTGGTAAATTAATTTCAGAGTTCTCATAACGTCTATTTTATTTACAAAAATATTCAACCATCCTCATTTTCATAATTTATAATTTATCAATTTATTACAAATTTATGATTAAAAAAGAGTCATTGATAGAGATTTTTTGTAAGTTTTAAAATTTAGTTATATTTTATAGTATTTAGCATTAAATTTTATCAAAAAAGAAAAAAGGTTTTATTTAATAGATTATAAAATAAATCATCATTATAAAATAATCGCATAATGTGATACTCTGATAAATAATTATTTTATACAATTAATTATAATTTTTTGGGGGCATTATTTTGAGCTTTATAATTCTATCCATGTTTGGTTTGTCTATAATCAATTCATTTATGATATTTACAAAGGATATAAATTCATTTAAAAAATTTTACTTCATTTTTTTATTATATATTCTAACTTACTAGAATATACAATAAATAAAATAAAGATATAGGGATTTAAAAATGCTTTCGTTTGTGGCTTCTATATTTTTCTTTTAATTGATTAGTAAAAATCGATGCGAATTTCAAATAATTATATCACTATAAAAGTTTCTATAAAATTATTAGTTTTTATGTTGACAACCTCAGTTATCTGAGATAGAGGAAGCAGGTATAAAATTCAGAGAATATGAGACAGACGCCAAAATAAACCTGTTTAAGGTTAAAATTTAGCATGATTATAAGTATTAATAAATAAATTAATTATACACAACTTTTTGCTTACAAGTTATTTTTTATATTGAGGTTTTGATTGAAAAATTCATTTTATAGCATTAAATCAGATCCTGCTGAATTTTTTGAGTTCTCAATTTTTGGCCCTCACTTATTTATGCGCTTTTACCACGAATAATTGACATTTGCCACTTTTTAGGCCAGTTATTACCTCCCAGGATAGCTGAAAGAAGGTAGCTCATTATAAGCTCTAGATCGTCTCTAATGCACATTTTTCTCATTTATATAATTTTAATGACTACTAAAATACTCCTACTGTAGAAAACTAACGACCGGCAGAAATCATGAATTAAAAATCTTTATTTTTTGCTTGATTTATAATGAGTTAGAAAAAAGATTTTGGAAATATAATTTTTAATTCAAGACTTAAATTTCTTAACACATGTTTGGCAAAGATCATATCCAAGCTCATCGTCGTGATAAATGTACTCATAAATGTCTGACCTGCTTGAATCTCCTGTGGAACAGGCTACTCTATTTCTTCCATCGCACATCCATCCTGAAGTGTATTAAACAATATTCAAATATATTCTGGCTGCTTTTAAGCAAGCTAGGCATGAGTCATTTAATCGAGAGGGTGCTCGTGCACATTTTAGTAACCGTCATAGCACTTAGCGCAGAAATCTATTTAATTTTATCTGGAGTGGAAGGAAAACCACCTCTTTTTATACAAATCTTAAAATATTATCTGAGTTATTTTTATAAATGAATATATTATCGTTATAAGAGATTTAAAAATTCTTGGCAGCAATTATGACCCAAAAAAAAGTCAATTAGAATCCTCATTAAAATATATTAAGAAGAAGGGACTTCCCTTTTCTCTTAAATTTTGTGATTTAAATCAAAGTTGCAAGTCTTGCAGTGATAAAGCACTTCATTAGAATCACTCTGAGTACTGTAAGTGTAGCCTGAGAGACAACCTTTGAAATTTTTGGCATCACAGTACCAGGAGGAGTAAGTCCAGAAATTCTTCATCTCTTGTAGATGATAAAGCATATACTTTTGGAGGGGATTCTTATGCACATAAGTTTTTATGAGCTCTTTAGGCATCTGACTTGCCATCATGAGTTTAACTTCTCCCATCTTTTCATTGAGCTTTGTACTGTTCTCCTTAGCTATGTCTAATGTACTAGTGTAGTTTGTTTGCTGAGTGGCAAAATTATTAGTCACTATTTCCTTGAGCTGGTTTATTTATGATTGTAAGCTCTTGAATTGTTCTTCTAGTGGATCTTTGAACTTGCCTTGCTTTTCCATATCTTCAGCCACCAAAATGTAATATAGGAGAGTAATTTATCAATCAGTAACTAATATGATGTACTTGTTCTTCTCTGCATATTTTTCTACTAAACGTTTTGGAAGGAGGTAGTGGTTTTCTGAGATGAGGGCAGCCATTTCTTAGTAACTGGCTTGGTCTGCGTTGCTGTTAACTTTATCGAAGGTGCTTGAAATAATAGCAATAAGAAGGTTTAGCATCACAATCATGTCAAGTAGTGTGCAAAGCACCCAGAAGAAGAAAACAAGTTACTCAGCCACTGATCCAAATGCGGTTGTGTCGTACCCTCCCAAGATCATAGAGTAAGCATAGAGTATGGCTGGAACGAAAGTGTCAATAAATCTTTCATCCTCTTCATTTCCCAAAGAAATGCGCAAAAAGGTGTCTCCGAAAGCTGCCACTCAATAAAATAAGAGATACTATAAAACTCCGCATATTCAAATTCATACTGTTATGAGTAGAATATTTATAATTTATAAGAATGAACAAGAAAATTCCCATATCTCTTATAACCTCTGTGATCATGCGGATTAGATAAGAAGTGCTTTTGAAGATTCTAAACACTGATAAGAACTTTATCCACATTAAGAAAGTTGAAAATGCAAGGATTCATTTTATATAAACTTTAATGGATTGTTCTGACTGTATCAACAGTGAATTCTTAACCATAGTACTCTGCAAACTGAATTCCCATGATGATAATTACAAAAGAGGGTGCCTAAAAATAGATAAATTATTTTTGCTAGAAGATCTATATAATTCCATACTGAAGTCAGATATTAGAGTAAGTAATTTTAAAAAGAATTAATTAAATCTAATAGAGTCCGAGATTAATGATCTGTCGAGCCTCATTGAACAGGAAATAAGCTGAGAATACAAGCATAATGATGGCGATAATGTAATTAGCATTTTTGTACTCGTCCTCAGTTTTGTGTTCATAAATCACGTTCATATACACCACATAGATGATATGGAATATGACAAAAGGAATAATCAATAGGGCCAGCAAGAATCCTCTCACAATAGGGAAGTTGAACTCAATCAGTACTCTAATAGCTTTATTTTCAAAGAAATTGTAGTTCTCTAAGCCTGCCAGTTCTTTGAATATGTCGTTAAACTTCTCATCTCTAAAGAAAGATAAATGGAATCGCAATAAAAGTGGTAGACATCGGGCATGTCTAGTAATTCAATCTTAATCTTAGCTTCACTCTTATTTGGGCTAAGGATTTCAGTCTTTACCTTCTTTTCTTCAAGCCAGAGACTAGTGGTTGTAGTTGAATTCTCAATCTAGCCCTCATCTAACTCCTTCATTTGATCTGTCTACTAGAATAAATAAAATCTTGTATCCAGGTAGTCCAAGAATTCAGGTAGCTCTTATTCTATCATTATGCTGTAAGAGCTCTTGAGTGTTCTCGAATGATGATCGACAGGATATATATAGAGCAAAAATGTAAGTTGATGGATAAAGCTAGAGATACTTAAGCACAGAGAAGATACTTCTGTAATCTTTTTAACCTAGACTCAAACTCAAGTCAAAAGAAGATAAACCACTCATGTTTAGTAGCACTGGCATGTGAATGTCAATTGTGTCGTTCTCGTGGCAAATTTTAAATACCTTAGCCATCTTTTCCTAAGAGTTATAGATCTTATGCAGGAATGTGTTTCCTCCAGGCAAAAGTTAACATTTAAAGAAGGGAAAAATATGCAGGATGTTGTAGACCATATATTCTAAAGTTCCCTTTCTTAGATCTTTGACCTTCATTAGCTTCCTATTGAGTTAATCCATAATACTCCAATGCAAGAATGTAAAGCTGTGTTCAAAGAATTGTATGTTTGCTTGATCTACAGTGAGTAGTTACTCGTAGAACTGCGATGATTCGGTGAATCTGTAAAGATGGAGCATCGACTTGTAGTTTTGATATGTTCTCTTTAATCTAGTCAAAACATCGCTGCCCAAATCAGACCTTTTGCAATCAGTTCATTTGTAGATAATTGGTATAAACCTAAAGAATTTGATGAATAGTAAGGGTACTCAAGCCATTCTTTGCCTTGTAAATCGTTGAATAAAGGTCTCTAATTAAAGAATTCCTCTTCAAATCCTTTTCTAATGTTGACAATCTTTTCTACTCCATCTATATTAGTAATAAGGAATCGTTCGTTGTCAATCCACTTGAATCTGTTGATGATTGTCATAGGATCTTCTTCAGCTCCATAACTCATGATATCACTTGGAACTTACAGCCATATTTCTCCTGTATCTGTGTGCTTTATTTAGAAGGCCTTGGCCTTTTTTCCGTATCTAATGTAAAGAGAGAAATCCTTAGTGAAAGGCTCCAGAGTCTCAGTCTTCTTGTTATCTAGGAAATAGGGAAAATAAATATATCACTGTAGAAAGTCAGTGACTTGTCTCATTAACTCCCATTAGGGAGAATTCTTATCACTCTAAAAACCGCTAGACTTGAAGCCCCTTGCCTTGTATAAGAATACTCTTTGATACTATAACATCACTACCATTCATTTTATTTAAATTAATTCTATCGCATGAATCGTTAATGAACATCTTCTGCAAATCAAATTTAGGGAAAATGAAGTCCATCTTTACTTCAATGTGCTCTGGACTAAGAATCATTTTTAAATTATCATTTATAAATCTCAAGTAGATAGAACTGCCTGTAGGAATGTGGAGTCACCTCAATCAAAGGAATTTGATCTTTGTGGGTGACGGCTAATTGATCGGCGGTAAAATAATTCAGATCCTTGCAATAAAAAATAATTAATGCTGAAATAAAACTTTGTAATTTCATTTAGCAGTCTGCTATTTCAAAATTTGACATAAGAAGAACACGGTTAGGTAACCTTGGGATGGACTCACCTTCATAGTTTACGAAAACTTAGAAATCAGTGAACTTGTTTTAGAGAATTTTGACTGTCTTCAGGAATTTTCCAGTGAGGACGTCCCAAGTATTGAGCTCACCCTTCATTTTAAAAGCGATCAACTAGTGGTTCATTTTCCTATAGCAAATTCTATTTAACTATAGATAGAGGATTAATTCAAATGTACTCATTAGGGTCGCCCATATTTATAAACTTGTTGAAGTTCTAATGAAGGTAAGGATGGACTATAATGTTTCTTTGTGACTCTTAGAAACATATTCTAGAAATATCGTTGTCAAAATACACTTGTCCTGAGCCACCGATGTCATTTTACTTCAAGAGAGTCAGCTTTACATTCAAAAACTTATAGTTTTCGCAGTTTAAATAATTTATGATATCTTATTAAAGATATTTAAATTATACATTTTAAAAATTATGACATTGTTTGTCTGAATAAGTTCTTTGATGTCTATCATCTTAAGCCCTGAGATGTTTTAGTGGGCTGATAAAATTAATTTAAGTAGGTAGATTCAAAAAAGGTTCCATAATTAACATACTTATTGAAAATGAGCAGCCCTTAGCAAAAATAAATTACTAATTTGAGCACTCGACATCTTTTATGGTGACCCTGGATCTCTTTGAAGGATTTATCAACTGGCAATTGTGCTTGTCGAAAAGTAGGTATGTATCACCTTTAAAAATACAACTCTTTTTATAATTTGAACTTCTTATAAAAAATCACCGCTTTTAACGACCGAATGGCCTCCCTTAAACTCACTAACATTAATTTTAGAATTTATAATATGCAAAATAATATTATTTTGCTGCTATTAAAAGTATTTAGGTTTAGCTAGAGCTTAGCGATCAGCTTCTTCGTAATAATAGTCGAAGGTATGTAATTACTATATCATGGCAAATAAATGTAAAATACTAGGAGTCTTTGGTGATCTTGAATTCATTATACTCCTTAAACAAGGAGTAGACGTTTAAGTAATAGCCATCTAGTCCAACGAATTAAATAATTATAATAAGCAAATTTGATCTTATTTTCCACGTCTTCTTCTCTATGATACTGTAACTTTACTATTAAAATTTTATAAACCATTTTAATTATCATTAACAGATACAGGTTATTGTTTTGAGGAACTCAAACTGATTATAATTTTTTATAATTAATTTTATGAAAAATATTTATGTTAAAATTAATAAAATTTATGTAACTAAAGGAGGAGCATCCCTTCGTAAAAAATATTTGAAAATTTAATAATTTTTAATTGAAAATCTTAGCTCTTCATAGCATAAATATAATATAAGTAGCCAGAAAAATCAAAACTGAGCAAAAACTGAAAGATCTTGCTGACTATTTTTTCATAACCTTTTATTAGAGATAAAAAGGATAGAAAAGTTAGCTTGACACTCAGACTCTCCCATTAGACTTAAATATGAATATCTCCTCTGTTACTGGACAAACCATTTAATGATACCTTCAAGAAGCTAAAACTGAATAATATACAGTACCTTACTTCATCATTTCATAACAGAATCATGATCTCGGTAAATCTTGCATCTAGCTCAGTCAACACCTTACCGATTTTAACTGAAATCGTTGATTTTTGTAGGCCCTCTTGCCTAAGTAAAGGTCTTTTATTTAAGGCAATTTATTTCCAACTTATTATTTACTACAGGCTCCAACAAAGAGATTTATTCAGGCCTGCTCGATGTTAAAGGCATTGATTAAAGCGGCTGATCTACCTATACTACTCCAAGCCGGCATTTTTTGTCAGAGTAAGGAGCACTAGATTTTAGATTTTAATTTAATAATTTAATTATTGGTTATTTTTATTATTTGTATGAAATATAACGAGTAAATAAATGAAAATATCTTAATTAAATTTTAATAATTATTCCTAATTGCACAAAATAAATGTTGCCTCAGATAAAAAGAGGAAGAAATTAATATATATTTGCGCAATAAATCCGAGCTTAATCAATTAAGCAATTAAAACTTAAGGCTCTTAACATATCGTAGCCATATTTCTCTCCTGTGACTTTAAAAATGATTTAAACTTGCCTCTTCATTTTTATCTCTCAAATATTTGCTTATTTTTTTATCTCTACGATGAAATTTATGCAAAATTATACAAATATATATATAATGGTCTTGAAATTACAATTCTATTGAATGGTTTATAAATAAATTATTAATGCGAATTTTAAATCAACTCTACCTTATTTTATTTGTAATTTAAATATTAAATTAGAGAATTAAAATTTAACACTCGAACTAGCACTTTAGATATCTTTGGATTATTAAATTAGAAAGTTAAAATTCAGGACGCACACAACCGGCACTAGACACTGATCGCCCTTTCCCTGAAGGCCTTCTGGTTTGGTAATCAATTGGCTGGTGGGTGAGTGCTAAAAAGAGGCAAGGGATAATGGCAGCTAAGCCCTGGGGAAGGTGGTTGGGCTGCTCACTGGAGAGATAATCAAAGGTGAGTGGTTCCCACTCACCCTCCTAATCCTTGTAGGCGTGGAGGGATGTGATCTATGGGCAAATACTCACTCATGCAGTTGAACAGCGAAGCCAGACGCTACGGAGCAGCGACTTGCTCCCGGTCCGAAGCTACCGGATTTTTTTTCTCCTTTTTGGTTTTTTTGGATGGTGAAGCCGGGGGCTTCTGCTGAGAGTGTGAGGTGGCGGGGGTGCCACGTGTTTAATATCCCTATTCGGCTGGTAGGTTTGTGTGCGTCAGATAAGTGCGTCACAGCAATATCATTGACGTCGCGGCCTATCTTATTTAAGCCGGGAGCCCTTTAATTCCCTTAATTATTATTAGATATCTTTGGAAGAAGAGGAATAATTATCATTTATTACTTTAAGCTTTTTTAGGACTAGCCCCTCTAAAAATTGTTTTAACCCAGTGGTAAATTAGAGAAATATTTTTAGAAGTGAGTAGATTATGAAGAGTATCTGATCATACCTGGTTTGAAATTAATGAACTCTACCTTTTATAGAGGAGAAGCAGTGTTATCAAGGAGCGATGATCTTAGATAAAAATTCAAAGATCATCACTAAGGACATTTGAAGGAGATACTACTAAATACTCTCTCTATCTCAGTCTCTTGGCGAGATTGTATTTTAGGCCAGACAGCTTTCAATATTTTATTTTGCCCACTAAAAATTTTCACCTAGTATTGTGGAGCGTAAACCTAAAAGGAGTGTGTGGATATTTGAGACTACTATTACTTAATATATTACTCAATATATACTTTATTTCTTATTTATAATTTCATGTTAATTTTATAATTCGTCAGTTCCGTCAAAGACTCCAGGAATCGTAAATATCTAATTGTCTGAAATGACATAGACATTGGAAGTTCCTTCATTGTAAGCAAGAAAATAAACTTCTCCCTATGAGGTCGCATTTAATTATTAAAACACTTGCTAAAGCTTCCTTCTTATATTTAAAGTGATTGTCGTTTGTTTCTACAAATTTTGTGCAAACCTTTGGAAGGTAGTCACTTCTTTTATCAGAAGTTATTTTCTCTTGGCTAGTAAAGAACTGAGAGATGTCGTAGAAAATGTCCTAATTAAACAATATCACACAAGAAGTGTAGATTCTATTATTATAGGTTGAATACGAATTCTTCATCGAAGGAGAATGTTTCATAAATAAACGAATTTTAAATACAATGACTCAGAAGCGCACTTTCATAGGCAATAAAAGAAACAGCGAACAGTGTAATTGCGATAGTTTGGCATTATAGTAGTGTGAAATATTACTTATTATACTATATCTTGACATCCTCTTCTAAAGCATCTATAATTTTAATGATCAACTAAAAATTTCACTTACCTAGATGTTTTTAAGTAAGATTCTTACTCTGCGCACTCTAATAGCAAATATTTTAGCTAGATTGATAAAATTTTGTGCATTTGTTAGCTGCCTTCTTCACTTTCTCTAAAATAAAATGTTAAAATATTTTATACATTACCAGAACTGCTTATTTACATTTAAAAGGTATTGTTGAGCAGTCCAATGAAGTTGGAACTTTAAAGTTCTAAGACAATAAAGTTGGACTCTATTCTTTTGAAAATGCGTCAATCTTTTTTTTCTATTTCATTTTAATTACTTATTAGAAAAGTCTTATTATTTATCAGTTTATTTATGAAACATTCGCCTTCGATGAAGAATTCGTATTCAACCTATAATGACATGATAATTTAAAGAACTATATTGTAGATCAGACCAGACTTTTAGAAAAAGAGTGCGCTCACTCGGTCCTCAAATTGTATGTGGTTTATCCATTTCCAGTTAATGATATAATTACAAATATACATCATAAGATATCGAAAACTGACACAAAGTTTTGATGAGCGACAAGGCAGTAAGTAATATCTTAGAACATCAGCAACTGGTATTGCTGGTAGAAACGAGCGTATCTCTCTATGATCTTAAACGTAACTGACCGCATGTTAAAATCAGAGTCAAAGATTTACTCTGATTGCTCGTAAGATAGCACGTTGGACTCTATGTGCTTCAGATTTTACATATAAATTTTTATCTCTTGATTGAAGTACTAGTCATGAATAGTCCTGAAGTAAAAATGAGATAGCGACATTCAAGAAATATAAGCAAACTTGCATAAAATTTAAGTTTCAAATTTAATTTGGATGTCCTTGAACAAGACATATTAAAGATAAAACGTCACTTTTAATTGACATCGAGAACATGCTATTTGTGCAACATGTTGCTGTAGAGATCAATTCTGCCTGATTGCTTTAAAGCTACTGCATACAAAAGGGACTCTTTGTTTTAATGGAAAGTTTTGTGATGATACCTGAATACTACTTTCTAAATTGGGTCTGCGAAGTAGCCAGGCTCTCTGGGGTAAATATCTCTAAGCTGCTTAAATGCTCTAAATATTCTACCCTTCACATAGTTTTCTTTATTTTCTTCAAGATCTAGTAAAAACGTTTTTGAAGGTTAATGATTTAAAGTAGATTGAAGTCCAACTTATTTTAAATGGTCTCAAAGACAAGCACGAGCTAACTATTGTTTTGCTCATTCAGCAATGCCATAATTAAAGAGAGAGAAAATTTGCTTCTAATATATAATGTTCAAATCACACTGATAAGAGTCTTTATGCTTTACTTCAGTCAAATCAATAGAATCTGAATCTATCACATCTCCAATGTCATATATCTTCAGCTCATTTGTAATAAAAATTTAAGGATATTAGAATTTGAGTTAGTTGCAAGAACAAGGAACTGATTGATTATTGAAAGATGCTTGACTATTTAATAAAGATTAGACGACGCATAAAATAAGCTTAATTACACACAGCCACTACTAGTCTTACTAATTCTGATTAAGTATTTTATAACTGCTCTTAATAAAATTCACAAGACCATTAATTTTAAAGGTACTTACTATGACTAGGGCTAGGTATCCCGATGATCACTGACTGCTTGAAGGTAGTATCTTATGCAGAGAATCTGATTAGGTGAATTTAGTTCACTGAGTCAACCTCTAAGATGTACACAAGTTCATTGAACGTTACGTTCCAATACTTTATGGTACCTAAATTCATTTTTAACGTTTTATCCTGAGAACTTGATTTCTTGGACAATTTCATGAGGAGGTATCAATATAGAGGCAACTTACTGTTGAGAGGGATCTGGAAAACTCTCTCTTTGATATCTCTGCGCCAAATCTGCATCAGATAACTTGCGCCATTGAAGGCCTGCTTAACTTTCTGAGGCTGAATCTGCAAGAGGACAGGAATAAGAGGCATATCACAGTGGTAAGTGCAGGTGTCAACAAGCTTGTATAAATCTATAAAAGTAAGTTACAATTTCTGAGGGAAAAATTTTGCAATTGTATCAATATTGCTGATCTGCGCTTTTAAACATGTAACTCATAAAAAGAAAATTTACTTAATTTTAAACTTCTCCGAGCTTGAAACTTACGCTACAAGTCTATAATGTAGGAGATATATACTTAAAATTAAATATCTTTAAAGTAATCATCTGATCTCTCATGAAATATAGTTGGAATTTTAATTAAAATCGGTCCGGTTGCTATTTTTTCCTGTTCCGCGCCTGATCAGCATTGGATGTTGGGTTTTTGCGGCGACCAGTGGGAAAACCGGTGGATTTCAGGTCGACATCAGTAGAGCTAGTTTGGCAGACCACGTAGAGATCCTCCTCCATCTCTATAAAGGGAGGTAGTGCGTCATCACTAACTAACTGACGATAGGCTTTCGCGGTGACGTTGCACCACTGATCAAGGAGTTACGCCTGTGAACTACTTTAAATCAATTAAGTATCATATCCCCGTTAGGGGTTCTTAATTCCTAACTAATTAATTAATTAACTAATTTAAATAGGTGATTGGTTAAAATAATAAATGGAGAGTTGCAAAATGATGACAGTTGAAATCGTAGATTCACCCCCTGATCTGCACTTGTTCTTTAGCTTATTAAAAATTAATATGAGTTTCTTCTTTAATCATCTTCGTAGCACCTCTTAGCAGTGAGATATGACTCACGCACTCTTCTTCTTCTTCATCTTCATCATTTTCATTAAAACTTGTGTCGCTTATAACTCTTGACTGAGCGCTCCCAGACAAAAGTTACAAGGATAAAAAGTTCTTAGAATTTAATGGTGAATCGAATGGTGTAATTATTATTTAAATCTAACACACTTCAACTGCCGCTGATTTATTCCATTTTAATTTAATTTCTAATTTAATTCTCTTTTTTATTAAATTTTCAGCTATAATATAACAACATTTATATGATCTAAAAGTGTTCAGATTATCTGAGCTAAGCCATGTATCCAATTTTATAGAATATAGCTAAATGTATGCTTGGAGTTGATGTTAAAATTGTCAAGCGCACTTTCAAAATTGGCAGTGACCTTGTTAAATTTTCCTCCTTTCTTTGGTACTGGGATCGACATTTTATTTTAAGCGTTAAAATTTAATCAAATTGGCTGTGCTTTCTTTTCTGATCTTTATTTTAATGTTTATTATTTATTTGTAAACTGACAACTCCCTAAATATACTCAAGACCTCAAAGAAATTTTAGAATTCTTTTTATCAAAGTAATAAAATTTATGGAAGAAAAATGCTTAAATGAGAGACTATTTAAATTCTTATATTGAAATGTTTTGTAAAATGAAAAGTATTAATCCTAAAGTCCCCCTTTAATTTTAATTTTACTTCTTTCTAATAAAATCTGAAGTATAATAAGGTGTGGTCTCTTCAATAGTGATTAAAAGATATAACTCCCCACTTATATTGTAAAACAGTTATCTATATATAAGAGTTTCCTCCGAAAGTTTATTTCAAATGTTGCACTTAAATTGATATTCTTAAATTGAGTAGTGATTAAATAAATTCGTGAAATTAGATCATTGCTGTTAAAAATTTATTTATATTGATTTGGAAACTTTATCTTGGTAAGTTAGTTTCTGAGCTCTCATTATGTCTCTTTTATTACATATAAATATTCTACCCTCCTCATTTTCATCATTTACTAATAAACAATTTTACTATAAAGTAAATTTTAAACTAAAATAAAAAGAAGGATTGAGAATTTTTATTACTTACAAAAACATTAAAGAAGCGTGTTTCTTCTCTAATAAATCTTGATTATAAATTTATAACTATTAAGATATTCACCTAAATTAACTCTAATGAATAATTTTATTTGAATAATGAAGCTTCTTATCTTTCTTATTTTGGGTAGACTTTTTAAATTAATTTTTTGATTTTTTTTCCTTTAGATTAAACTTTCTAAATGTTCCAAGCAATTTTTTCGTTTCATTTTTTAAATAAAGTATCTTTAACTTAAATTAGCAGTTGATAAGCTTATGATTAACAAATTTCAGTAAAATTCAGTTGTCGCTGACTATAAATTAATAAATTTTCTTAAAATATTTTTAAAAAATAATTGTGCCTAATTCAATTTGAATTGGCCTATTCATTGTTCTGAACGGCTGCTTCTTTTTCACTGTTCTCAGATTTGTCTTCTTAGTCACTATCCTCTTCACCCTCCTCTGCAATTTCACTCTAATTTTCATCCGCATACCACCTCTGGTAATAGTCACCACATTCCAAACACATATCAAATTGCTCTTTCTCATCATGGTACAACTCCTCATAAATGTCTCCGTTATCCAACTCCGCACCTCTTGAGCACTGATAGAAATAAACCTACACGCTAATTTTAAATCAAATTCTCTCTCATTAATTAATTTTACTTTCCGTTACATCCCCAACCAGTCTCGTAAGCGGTGTTCTTCACTCTCAGTATAATAAAATAATTTCTACAATAAAATAACATCAGTTCTCCCCAAGTCAGCTTTTCTAATTCATGAGAGTGAGCGTCTGGATACTCCTTCATACAGAGAGCACAGAAATCGAACAGGCACTTTTCGCAGTGATAAATCACCTTTAAAATTAAAAGCTACCTCTTTTGCTAGCTCATCCTGATACTGCTGCTCAGTTTTACCTTCCTAAGAAATATATTTGTGTATAAGTAATTTCTGGATTTTTACATTACACGAAGCGCTTGGCTCCGCAGTTCCAGAACTAGTATTCATCAGGATGGAGCTCTTGCACCTCAGCTAATAGTAGCTTGACTAGCTTTCTTTTGTGCTGTTGAATTCTGATTTCTGTCTTTGACGTTCTCGTTTGCTTAAGCATGCTAAGTTTGATCTCTCCTATACGCTTGATTATCTGAGAATTGATTTCATCTTGCTTCTTTTCTTTAGCCTACTCCTACTCAATCATTAAAAATTCATCTTCTAGTTGTTCTCCTTAATAATTGTCTTTATCGTGCCGCAGAGCTCATTCAAATCATTGAATCTCTTCTCTGTCTCGTCCATAACTTAAAATGAAGCCAATCAATATAACAGTAAGATTAAAACTTAGTTGCCCTTTTCAATGTCTTCTCCTGCTATAATGAATCTTCCCTTAGTGACGTAGTTCTCTCTTTGCTTTTGAGGAATCAAATACACGTTCTCTGAAATGATGCAGGCCTTCTCTTGGTAACTTGCCCCAGTTTGATTCTCATTAACTTTACCGAAGGTCTCTGAGATTATAGCAATAAGTAGATTGAGCATAACTATCATATCGAAGATAGTGCAAAGAATCCACAAAATCCATACTAGGCTATTTGCAACATCACCAAATGCAGTTGTATCGTACCCTCCTAAGATCATTGAATAAGTATACAGCACTGCAGGAACGAAAGAAGTTGTAAACTGGTTATCTTCTTCATTTCCAAGGGATAGTCTCAAGAACGAATCTCCGAAACCTGCGACTGTGATCAACAGCACGAACAGGAAAATTCCCATATCATAGATCACTTCGTAAATAGTTCTAATCAAATAGTTTGTTGAGTCAAATACTCTGAAAATTGACAAGAACTTGGCCCACATCAGTAAAGTGGCTAAACTTAGGAAAACTCTGTTAAAAATTTAAATAAAATATTAGTGTTGACTGTGTCATCGATATCTCTAACTTCATTCAACTCAGCAAATTGTAGAGCCTACTGCACTATCACAAAGATAAATAAAAGCAAGGAGCAAGAATATCAATGTAGTTCCAAAAAGATGCGAAATAGCTTAATTTTAAACTCCAGACTTGTCTCACTTCGTTCCCCAAGAAGTAGGCACTGAAAGCTAAAATGATAGCACCAATAGTAATGTTAGCGTTCTTGTAACTATCGTCATCATTTCTATGCTCATAGACAATTTATTTGATAATGAGATAAACATGAGCATGAATATTCTATTTTAAAGAATGTTAGTGTAGCATACATATAGAACATGGAAGATGAAGAAGGGTATAATGAGTCTAATCAAAATAGCGTTTCTGACTAAAGGATAATTCAGATCTATAAGAGCTTAGATTGCTTTATTGTTAAAGAATTCATAGCTCTCATGTGTGCTAAGTTAGCTGAAAATCTTTTTGAAGTTCGGGTCTTGGTAATGATAGACTTGCGGTATATCTAAGATCTCTAGTTTTACCATCCTATACTTTGAGGCTTCCCCATCTACATATCTTTTATATTACTCCTCATGTAGCTTTGGAGTTGAAATTATCTTCTTATTTCCTGATATTACTCCCTGATTAAACTCTGAAAGTTCATCTGTTTACTAAAAGCGTGACTCCAAAAATAAAAATATTCTCCAAATAGTCTAATGCTATCTGATTCTTAGTAGCAATGATCTCATCATAAAATTCTCTGAGACACCTTGAATGATGATCGACTCCGTACAGCTTTAAATACTGCAAAATTGTGAAAACTTGCTTTCTGTCTGTAGTCTCTTTCCCTCCTGCATAGACCTTTGAGAAGAATGTTTCTCCGCTATTATTGGGCAGGTATGGGACATGTATTTTTATGCCAAGTTCCGGATCATGGCACCTCTCATAAATGCTCTTGACCTTTTTAATATCAGTAGATAATATGTGGATAAAGGTATCTCCACCTGGGAATAGCAATTTTATTAAATATGTTGAAGACCATACTTTCAATAATTTTCTCTGAGAGATCTGAAACCTTTACATTTTCGTATTCAATATCCTCAATCAAAGTCCAGTAGAGATATGTGAAACTCTGTGTGACATAGCAGTCTGCTTTATTCTTAGTGTGGATCATTTGATATCTAGTTTCAGGATCTGGGTACTTTTCAAGATAGTAATCAGATTTGTACTTTTGATAAGAGAGCTTTAAGTTTTCTAGTTACTTCTCCTCTTCTAAGTTTTCCTGCAAGATCAGAGAGTAGAAAGTAATAAGAATAAAATTTATGAAAGGTATATCTTCTCTCTAAAACATGTCTTGAATAAATTATTCGCCAAACAATGGCCACACATTGTAAATTCATATTTGATTTATTTATAATGCTGTTATAATGCATTTTTTAATTTACTTAGTCTCGACTATCTTTTTGTTGAGAGAATCAATTTCATAGATTAAATAAACTTATGATGACTTCGGAGCCACCAGCATGCATAACTTTGAAAGAGTTATTAGAAATCCATTGGAATCTGTTAGCCTCTCCTCTCGTGAATTTCATTTCAGAGGCATAGAGAATATTATACCTAGAAATTATGTTTTATCTCAAATCACAATCAAATTCATAAAAGTAAAAACCATTTAATTCTTAGTCTCTCTTTTTTGAAGAGCTAGAACATATTTCCTCAGATATATTTTATCCTAGATTGATCAGCTTTATTCATGCTGTTTTTAATTGTAAAATAGCTTTATTTAAATTGCACGCTATTTTATTTAATTTTTATCTATAACATCTATTTCTGCAAGTAACTCTCCGCTGTCACAAAAATATTATTTTAAAGATTTTTTAAAAACTGATAGCGAATAGGCTTCTATCTTTCTTATATTTCAAGTAATACTTGAAATTAAAATTGAAAATAAATTATCATTATATTTAAAAGAAGCACTTAAAGATATTTAGCTTTTAATTATGATTGAAATCGGGAGAGAGTACATGAGGTTGAGATTATAACTCTGGATTAATGTAGTCTATATAAGATGGATAGTCATTGAAGATCCTAACAGGTTGCCATGTCACTCTATTGCTATTTTCAGCAGACACTTTAAGTGCATTATACAGCACAACTCTTTCCTGAATCACAGCAATAAGAGTTTGAAAATCATTGCTAAAGTACATTTTGCCTTCCTCAAACTTAGGAAACTCGAATTTTATGAAGTCAACTTTCTACTCGTCTTAAAACTTAAGGGCCACCCATTCCTTGATTCCTTGAACCTGTAGTTCAGTCCTTGTCTTCTGTCTGTTTTCTCTTTGCTCCATGAGACTATCAGGGAAGAATTAGGTCAGGCGATTTTCTGCATTATCATGAGGGAAATTATCATCCTTAAACAAAGTAGATACACCTTTCTAAGCACTCTCTGATTTTTCATAAGTTGAAAGATCAAATGGAAGATGAGCTTTGACCCTGTCGAATATAAAAAATAGTTTGCCATTATAAAGCGTCCATAAGGTAAGCTCGTTCTTTATTGTCAGCATGCTATAGAAGGGTCCAATTTGAGCATCTAAGACTTTAGAACTCTCAGGAATAGTTTAATAGCCCATTAGCACTATTCTATCTGAATGGAGATAAGGTACTAACACGAATAATAAACATGCATTTTTTTAAATCTAAAATTAGTTGACAGAGTTCATGAAGCCTATTCTTTCAAGAGAGTTGAACTAAGTTAGCTGAGGGTCTATTGGAACATCGTTATCATTCAACTCGGTGACTGCTATCGTGGAATCTTTCAGCATTTAGTTGAAGTCAATCAGCATCAACCCATGAGCCTGAGAATATTAATTACAATAAATTATGGCTTTCTCTGCAAAGGGCGTAGTTTACGGTCTCTGTGATGAATTAGAAAGAAGCAATTTAGTATCCTGCAAACACCTTTGATTTACTTGGGTCTTGCACGTTGTTGAGATATATATCATTCTTGTTTAAGGCTATGTACTAGTTTGGGTGAGAATTGAAATATATAACGTAGTTAGTTCCATTATAATAGTCATAGTCGGCACTATTATCGTACAAGAATTTTTTCTTTTGGATGCATTTGGCGTTCTGGCTTTCCTGCTCAGGCTTTTTCAAATTACAAAGCACATGCTTTCCATCACTGTTTAGAACAAACGATATTCTAAATTCACAGTAATTTTTTTAAACTGATGCTCATTGCTTTGATTGGGCTCACCAAAAGAAAAGTACCTTGCTACTGATGATACTATAATTATTGTATACAGGGTGGGATGGAAGTACGATTTTGTGGTAGATGGTTTGTCTGTGCAATACTTTAATCATTTCATAGTTATAGACTAGGAGCCAAGTATCATTCTCTACTTTGGAGTCATCAAAGTAGAGAGTACCTAAAACAACAACAACAAAAATATGGTTATTTACCAGTATACTCAAAGCCAAAACTATCCCATTCTTGGCCTTTAGTTTCCTCATCCTTTATGAAGTCTATCTTTTCGCTTGAGTTAAACTTGTCCATCAAGTTGTAGTACACGTCTGAATTAATAATAAATACAAAAGATTTTTCAAAAGCACGCACAAGTTACGCCCCGTGCACCAAGAGTATTACAAAAATATATTTCAAATAATTTTAGTCATTAAATCATTAACTTTATAATATTGTAAGAATCAGGGTGATAGTCAAAAGTAAAATTAACTCTGATATAGCGAAGGACTAAATTCTCCCCGGAATCGCTCGACAGTTCTGGACCTCTCTAGCTGAAAATCCAGTGAGATCGACAGTTTTAGAGTGAGCTAGCTAAAATAAAGTAGAGTTGGCTAAAATTATGACGAGTTCGGTAGAAATACAATGAGATAGCTAAAATAATGACTTGCTAGATAAATATAGAGTGAGCTAGATATTTTAAGATTGACATTGTCAAAACGAAGATTGGATCGCTGGTCTATAAAGTGCTTGTCTTTGATTTCAACTTTGACACTGTCCAGACGAATTCAAACCTGGTTCTAGATAATTTAAAGTATAGATAGCTAAAATCACGACTCGCTCGGTAGAATTATGGCGATCTGGCTAGAATAATGACTCGATAGGTAGATTTAGAGTGAGTTAGATAATTTAAGTTAGACATTGACAAATGCAAGGTAAGATCGCTGATTTCGAAAGTTGCTGCTTCTGATTTTGACTTTGACCGCTGTTCACACGAATCCGAACCTGATTGTCTGGA
>JAJKFJ010023994.1:0-24444 GCA_027382625.1 Tetmemena sp. SeJ-2015 | reverse complement strand
TCCTCTACATTTCCTTCATCGCATCCATGATAATGAACCTTAGATAGCTATAGATATATGTTACCCTTATAGTTATATTTTTCCTTGCAAATTTTTAAAATATTAATTAGTTCTATAATATTAGAGTTTTCTTTATTTAAGTTAAAAAGGAAATTTATAAAAAAATATAAGTATTAATTAACTTTCTTTGACTTATGAGAAAATAAAGTCTATTAAATAAAACCAAAATTGAAATAAAGATGACTTTTAAATCTTCATTATTGTATTTTATATATTTATTTTTAACTATGTTAAACTAGAATTAAAATATTTTTATTTATTTAGTCAATTGAAATTTAATATATACACTTTGCAATTATAATAAGAGACAACCATATTTCTTATGAATTTGAGTCTTAATCAATATTAAGAATTTATTTTAAAGAAAATATATAAAATAAATTTAAGGAATAATAAATACAATATTCTTATCCAGAATTCATGCACAAAATAAATTATAAATTAAAGGAAATTAAAAAAAAAAATATTTCAAATCATGAAATTTAATTATTAATTAATTGGTTTAACAAATAATGTTAAAGTAATAAATAATTTTTAGAGGAGAAAGCAAGAAATATTGATATTTTAGATATTAAATTTTATCAATATGAATTGTTTTAAAGTATAATTTATTTATTTTTTCAAAATTTATGAGAGAGGAAACTAAATAGGTGTCTGTTTTGGAAAATATATCTTATAAATAATATGATTTATATTTGTCAATTAAATAATCAGGAAATGAATTTTTAAAAAAAACTAATTATAGTAAAATAATTGTAGAAACTTATTTATATTGAAGAAAATAATTAATTTGAAATGGAGAAAGGTTAAAGTAGGTTAAAACAAAAAAGAAAATTTTTTATGGGATAGTTTCATAAGTTTATATTTGTAGATAAATGATGCTATTAACCTGAAGATTAAATTATTTCATCTTCTCTTATAAGATTAATTTAACTAAAATATAACCTATATTTAAAAATTATAAATTACAATGTTTTCTTACTAAATTGATTTAATGATAAAATTAATTTTAAATTTTATTTTTATTTGATTATTAAAGGACATTATTTAAATTTTAAGTTAAATAAATTATTAAAAGGAAGTTTATACATCTATAAATATTTATTATGAAAATTGTCTTATTGAAATTATAAAATATATAAATGCCTTAATTTTAGCAAGAGAAAGCTCTTTAAATAATTTAAAAATCAAAATAATAGATTAAATAATGTTTATTAAATATGCTTCATGATTTTTAATCAATCAACCTTTTTAGTCTTAAGGTTATTAAAGAAAGATTTAAACATGCCGCTTATGAAAAAGATAAATAAATCTCATAAAAGAATGAGACTAACTTTAGATTAAATGAGCTTTGAAGTTAAGAAATTGTTCTTGTATTTTCTTTACAAGAAGAAAAATGATTTATTTTACTCTTAGTGAAAATCATTTTAATTTAATTTTCAGTTCATATTTTTTAAAAGGATTTTTTGGGGGCCCTTTCCTCGACAGTAAAATTTCAAAATGAATAAGTTAAGGAAAATAGGTTTATAGGATAACTTTCGCTCCTTAATATGATTATTTGAACCTTTAAGGCTTCAAATTTTAATCCTAATTCACGCAGTAAGAGGTCAGCTACACCAAAATAAAATCTATATATTTTATCTATTTTTAGCTTTTGTAAAATAAACTTAAAGTGCAATTTTCAAATATTACAATATTTTTATATAATCATAATTAAATTTATGATAAAGGGGTTGATGCTGCAATTTTTCAGCTATAATATTTGGGCTTTTAAATGAAGTATGGTATTTATTCAATAAATGTTGTAATAATTTAAAATTGGACTTTAAGTTTATTTTACAAAAGCTAAAAATAGATAAAAATATAGATTTTATTTTGGTGAAGCTGACCTCTTACTGAGTGAATTAGGATTAAAATTTGAAGCCTTAAAAGTTCGAATAATCAGATTTAAGAGCGAAAGTTATCCTATAAACCTATTTTTTCTTAACTTATTCATTTTAAAATTTTACTGAAGAGGAAATGCCCCTCCCCCCCGGTTTTTTAAATTTTAAAATTTTCATTTAAATATTGTCCAACTATTAAAAAATAAAATTTATTTAATTATTAATTATTCGTCCAAATTCATTTAATAATTTTTCCAGTAAAAATCAAAAAATATGTAAAGCTATGTGGGATATTTAGCAAAAATTTTAGTTAGCAAACTTTGTTTTTTCTCAAATTAATAAATATTTTAACTTTAATCTAAAATTATTTGGTTTCGACTTATTAATAGAAAAGAAATTTTAAATGAATAAAGCTTAAATATAAATTATATATTTATTCTTTCTTCTTTCTTTAACTCTTTCTTCTTTAATTTAAAAACTTATTCTATTTAAAGATTATGGCAATTGAAAATTCTTAGCTCTCTTTTTTTAAGCTTATAATGCATTTTCTTAGGAAGTTTATTTTTTAATAAAAACTTAAATAAAAACATATATTTTTAATAAGGCTCATTTTTATTTATAAATAATCTAAATTTAGGTCTTTAAAACAGTAATAATAGCCACTAAAATTTTTTATAATAAAAAGCAATAATAAAATAATAGATTTCTTTATTTAATTCTGTATTTTCTCACCATTACATATTAATAGAAATCAGTGGTTTAAATAATATTTATAGAATGTAGCATAATTTAATATTTAATAAGTCTTATTTATTTTCGTTTTATATCAATCAAGACAATTTAAGATAATAAAAATTATTTAAGAAGAGATTAAAGTGTTATGTATTTTATAATAAACTTGAGAGATTAAAAGTTAATGATAAAATTTAAATTTATCAGAGACGAATGCAGGAATTACTAAGACTTAATATCATTAAAATAGAACTCGCAGAGAAATCTAAAAAATGATGGAGCCTTAAATTATTCTTAAAGTATAATAAACTTTCCTTCTATGAGACAATATTGATA
This sequence comes from Tetmemena sp. SeJ-2015, assembly GCA_027382625.1. Lineage (NCBI taxonomy): Eukaryota > Ciliophora > Spirotrichea > Sporadotrichida > Oxytrichidae > Tetmemena > Tetmemena sp. SeJ-2015. Next base: position 21,433 of record JAJKFJ010023994.1, on the reverse strand, counting down.
CTTTTGTTTTATTTCAGAGATATTGATTTTTAATATTTAATGAAATCGATTGGCTTTAGACTTTTATAATGAAACATAATTATTTATTTTAATTGATCGTCATTATTTATAATTTATGGGAAAGAAGAGCTTCGCAGGTAGAGATAAGGGTGGTAGCGTCCCTTCCCCTGGGATAGTGAAGTAGAGCTCGCTAACTAGCACATCTTCTTTAATCAAACCTTCCGTGAGAATCAAAGAGAGATCATCAACGCCACCAAGTCAGGCAAGGATGTGCTCGCCCTCATCCCCACTGGAGGAGGCAAGTCACTCACTTTCCAACTTTCTGCAGTTACTGACTCGGGTGTCACTTTAGTTGTCATGCCTCTACTTTCACTTATAGAAGACAATTTCTCTTTCGTACAGGAACTTGGAATACCCAGTTGCAATCTATCTAGTACTAGCCATAGCTAAAAAGAGGAGCGAAGGATCAGCGACTGCTATAGGCAAATTTAGAGGCTTGAGTATAAACTGGTTTATCTCACTCCAGAGAAGTTGGTAAAGTCTCCAGGGCTGATGGCCTGTATGGACGAGCTCTACAAGCTGAATAAGATCGATAGGTTTGTGATCGATGAGGTGCACTGTGTCAGTCACTGGGGTCAGGATTTCAGAAAAGACTACCTGCATCTTGACATGCTCAAGAATAGATACCCCAAGGTTATAATCAAACATAGATTGTATTTTGTTTGAAGGTGCCACTTTTGTGCTTGACAGCTACTGCCACTCTCAAGGTCAAAGACGACATACTTAAGCGACTCAGGATAAGCAGTGCAATCATAAAAAAATACGTGACTACTTATTTACATAAGTGCAATATGTTTCTAGAGCTCATTCAATAGAACTAACTTGATGTATGAGATCAAGGATAAGAAGCAGTTCAAGAATATCAACGATGACGTGGTGAACATGCTTAGGACTCGCTTCAGGGGCAAGTGCGGCATCATCTATTGCATCTCACGTAAGGAGTGTGAGAAACTCTCAGAGATACTTACAAACATTATTACAACTGCTTTTAATATACTTAAGCGCAACTACAACATCAAGTGTGACTACTATCACGCTGATTTGGCTTACAGCAGACGAAAAGAGATTCAAGAGAAGTGGATGCGCAACGAGATACAGATAATTATAGCCACTATTGCCTTTGGAATGGGAATCAACAAGAAAGATGTGCGTTTCGTTATTCACTACTCCATGCCTAAGAGTCTTGAAGGATATGTGCAAGAGTGCGGAAGAGCTGGTAGAGACTAGCAGAAGTCAGATTATAAATAGATCTTCATATTAAAGACTAGATTTAACGAATAGGAAGCATTATCAAAATAAATACAACTAATCCGCATCTCAGTAAAGCGTTCATCTATGTATGCATCAATCATTTCACCTCAAAGACCTTAGAAAAGGTTAGCTTCTGGTCCACTGCCTCCGAATGTTGCACTTCCCACGGTCTTCATTAGTTCAGGAGGAGGAGTGCCCAACTCTTAGAGTTAAGAGAGTAGCTCAAATACTTTGCCTTCGTCTTGTGGCTTTCCATCAGCAGCCCCTTGCTCATAGACTTTACATATCTCTTCAATCTTCTCCAGTTGTTTGTTATATCTTTCGAGATCTTCCTGAGAAATCTTATTCCAGTTCTCTTCTAGCCACTTGGGGTACTCGTCCTTCATCTGCTTCATGGGCTCGTAGAGAGTGTCCTTCTTTATGATCTCAGACACCACAGACTCTAGAGCCTGCTTCATTTCCTCATTACCTTCAGACTCCTTCATGAAATCTGTGAACTAGTTAAGGAGTGAGTCCATGGCCTGCTCTTGCTTAGATGGATCGCCATCCATCAAGTCCTTGGCGAAAGTATTTAGCAAGTTCATGAACATAGGGTCATTTCCTCCAAGGGCTGCTCCTAGATTTCCCAAGTCTGGCATGCCTCCCATTGGATTACTTGCACCACCGGCTGCACTTTGATTTTGTGCTGGACCTTTTGCCTATTAAATAGCAACTTAAGCGATATATTCTTCTTTGGCAATCTTGTCTAATTCTTGGAACATGTCGGTGCAGGCTTGAGCGAATGGGTTGTCAGATGAGTTTGCCTAAGCCTGAGAGGCACCTCCTCCCATCATAGCTGCAAAGGGGTCACCACCTGCGGGCATGCCTCCCATACCTCCTCCCATCTGTTTCATGATATCTTCAAACATCTTGGAAGCCTCTCCCATATCCATGTCTCCCATCTCACCTCCAAGGCTAGCTAGCAACTTGTTCATGTCTAATCCTCCCTCGGCAAATGCATTCATGTCAAATCCCTTTTCTGCAAAGTCATTCAAGTCATCCTACACACTAGCTGAGGGACCTGCCCCACTCACTCCTGCAGGTGCGTTTATTCCAAGTGGATCTTGAACATCACTGCCAGCAATAAGTAATTAAGAAACTCGCGATTTATTAAGCATGAGCATCAGCAGTGGGCTTTTTGGCTTGAAGCTACTGTGCTGCCTGATCTAGGATGGAATCGAAGTCTTCTTCATCTTCCTCTTCATGGTGATTTGGTTTCTCCATTGCTGTAATAAAAATTATTAATAACTCATACTACGCAATTACACTTATACACATTGTCATTGATGTGAGACTTAGATGGCATATTATTAATTCTAAGCAATAATTAAAGCTTATACTGTCTTAATTAAGGATTAGTTATATATCGCTCTCAAGAATATAGTCTATACTATTGTTCATCTCTTCTTCTTCTCTTTGAGATCAGAACTTGATAATCTTCTTGGACTTCTTGGTGAAGACCTTCTTCTTCTCCTTCTTCTAGGCAGTCTGTGCTTGCACTACAGGCGCTGACTGCTTCTTCTTTTTGCTGATGGAGAGCTTGCTGTCAAGGTCCATAATATCTGCAATCGATGCTGCCTTCTTATCCTTTTTGGAAGCCTGCTTGCTGGTTGCAATCTGCACCTTCTCTTCCTCGCTCTCCTCATCCTCCATGGCTTGGTTGTGTTCCTGCTCTTGCTCTTCTCTCTCGAGGTCCTCAATAGTCTTAACCACGGTGGGGTACTTGCTCTTCAAGGCGTTCTCAGAGAATATAAAAAAGAAAGAGTGTATTTTGCGGAAGTTGTACATGCCAGTCCAGCCACCCTTGGCCATCTTGTGTGAGCGGAAATCTTGGATGTTGGGCTTTGCGTTCTATGGGAAAGAAGCTTGAGGGTTGCTTGGTTCTACGAATGCGTTTGGCTTCAGCATTTCTAAACAGATAAGGTTAATCAACAACACACTCTTTATAGTTTCAAAGCTTTTTTCTTTATGCTTCTATAGTATGATGCTTACAGTCAGACTTGATATCGTAGTATGGGTTGTGTAGTCTGTTAACGATCTTTTGCAAATCCTGTTTGCCCTGGATCTCCTGGAAGTGCTCTCTGCGGGCAGTTCTTAGTCTGCGTCTTGTCTTTGCTCTCAGTCCCTTTGCCATTGCTCGCTATTTATTATTAATTCCTCTCACACTCTCAAACCATTTACACTCAATTGAGAAATATCAGAGAGAGCGATTGGATTAGAATGAATCGCAGAATGCTATATAAAATTTGATTATTCTTGAAATCACAAGCAAATGATGATTACATTGTGTATATATGTGTGTGATATCAAATATAATCTATTAGATAAAATAAGTGAGCAAAATTAGAATGGAAGCAAGAACTGGACTGTTCGTGGGCCTTAACAAGGGCTTCATCGTCACCAAGCCTAAGGTCAACCCCAAGAAGGCAAAGGCCTCCTACCGCAAGGGAAAGCTCGGCAAGCGCGTTGCCCTCGTGAGAGAGGTGATCAGAGAAGTGTCTGGACTTGCCCCCTACGAGCGCAAGATGATAGAACTAATTCGTACTGGAATCGCCACCAAGGAGAAGAAGGCCGTCAAGCTCGCCAGACAGAGACTCGGAACCCACAGAAGAGCCCAGCACAAGAGGGACGAAATCAATGAACTCATCCGCGCCCAGAGAAAGAAGTGAGCACCATTAGATATCCGTGGTGATACCTGGCTGATTAGAGCTATTTAAGTTCCTAAGAAGCTTATCGCAATTTTATATTATATATTAAATACATATCTATCACAAACAATTGTGATATCTCCTCCTCCTCAACCATCTCACTCCTCTCCTCGCTTATTAAACTAATCCCAACTCAAATCATCAGCATAGATGCTTATTAGACAAGTGAGGGGAAAGTTTAAATAAATTCAAAAACAGAGTTGGATAGGACCGGATCAGCGATTCTCACCAGCAACAGCAAATAGTATAATATTTAGGTGATTGTTATAGTGATATCATTAATTTTAGATAGGAGTTCCTGCTTTTATTATTAAAGAATCAAAAATAAAAGTTTATTAAATCAATTTCATTAATTTGAATGAGCAATAAGAATTCATGTTGTCTGCTATGGAAATATTTATAGATTCACTCTCTATTTAGGCAGAGGAATTTTAAAGTATACCATAATGAATTTGCTGTTCACTTGACTTCTTGACCCTGCTCCTTAAGACTTCTGGCGAGCTCTCTATCGACAATGTGAACTTCCTCATGGTCCATCTCCTCGTGAGGCTTTAAATCAGCGAAGTGATGGTTAACCTCTCTGTGGATACTTTCATCTGCTCTGATTGAGAGGATGACGTCTCGCATCTTAGCTCCTTCGGGAAGTGCATAGTATTCTCTCGCCATCTTGGGTGCTGGCATCTCACTCCACTCAGGAATCTTGCCCTCATCCAACTGCCTCAACAACACTGTGTAAGTGTGGACAGCCTCTTCCTCCAAGTAACCCACAAAGCGATGGCAGTACTTAGGGAAGAGCATGTAGCTGATGAAGTAAAGATTGTAGAAAATTCCTTGAGTGAGGATGACTGCCATCTTGAAGGGCAATGTTGGTTACTTCAACTCTAGGAAGATGAAGAGATGAGTACGCTCGTTCTCTGCCTCCTCCAGCAAGTTATGGATCCAGCCATTGTCGTGATTCATCGACCTCAGACTCTTCAAGTGTCTCACTATTCCACCCACCATGCCTGGCACTCCAGCCACAGTCTCCAGGAAGATAGCGCGAGTGCACCACTTCTAAACTGGCATCTCCTTCTCATTGTAACCAGAAATTAGATCAAACCCTCCTCTGCTTATAAAGTAATCTAATAAATTCTCATTTGCATACTCTAACGAAGGAGCGGGCCATCCAGTCCTTGAAACCATCGGGCTTGCGGTGAGTGACAGGGACGCTTTCAATCTCTCTGAGGGAGTAGACAGGATGGACCATGCGGTAGGACTTTGGGTCCATGACCATCTTGTGTTTGGGCATTTTATCTAACCACTTTTGTGCGCACATGAGCTGCTGTTCGTTTATTAATTTATAATGATAACCACTTGTCAATTTATATAGTTTTAGGGTGAATGTTAATCAGTTAAACTGAAATTAATTGGCTGCCTCAGTTCATAATCATCATTTATAAATTGAGGCCTATTTTAATCTCTAAATTAAGAGCGATTCACTGCTTTTTATCAAAATAATGTCAAATTTATCACTTTTTTACCAGACAAAAATATCATTATATTATTTTGTTGTTGGAGCAGAAGTCAGAGTGCATTTTGTATTATCAGTACTCAGATAGGAAGAGAAACGACTTCTTTATAATGAACAACAACGACAACACAGCCACTCGCAAGAATGAAAACGTGCACGCTCTCTATTCTATGCTGAATTACTGTGAGGAGCCATTCCTGTGCCGTCGCTACCTGCAGCTCAAATTCCTTGGAGAGGCTTTCGACTCAACCAAGTGCAACAATATGTGCGATAACTGCAGACAAAACAGTGGCTAGTCACTCAGGGTGATTAAGCAAGATTTCTCAAAGGAAGCAAGGACACTGGTTCAGTTTGTGATTGACTGCAGCAACCAGAGGAACTTCGTTTCCACTAAGCAAGCAATTTATAAGTGTGTGTATGGCTGATATCACTACTGATTTGGGAGATATGGTAATATTAATACAAAAGTGAGGGAAACCACTCCTTAATTATAATTAAATCTACAACTACATCCCTAACAATTTTGAAAATAGATAATTGCTAATTGACAAGATTAGATTGAGCAGATGGAATAGAGTGCGAAGTAAACACATTTAACCATGAAAGACATATTTCTCAATAGCAGGTTCTATAAGGTAAGATAAAACCAAACTTAAAATGACATAAAGTTTTGTGCTTACTCACTCTTATTCAGCTCCATTATGTTTGCAATCTGATTAAAAATTAGAGTTAATCACAAATAAGTTTAAACTCAACTTGGTAAATTTTCACTAAAGATTAATTATTGTCTTAAAAGGCTTTGCAGAGTTGAAATTCTGGCGATAAATTTATCATTTTTATACATAAAATTTAGTGTGTGGCCATATGGCAAAGTGCATGTAGTCAAAATAATTGATTTTTATTACTCTGCACTCTAAACATGTTTTCACTCAATAATTTTAAGTATAGACTAATCCTTTCGGCATTGACAATAAAATATGTTCGTTGATGCTGTTTGAAAATATAAACCACAGTTTAATTTATAATTGCATTTTCTTCATAAATTAAATGAAATTTGCCTATCTTTCCAATAAATGTTTACTATATTATAGGACCTTGAAAATAAAAAGAGAATATCTAAGTAACAAGAGAAGCAACAAAGGAAAGTTGATCAAGCTACTAAAAATGCCAAAAATCAACAAAGTAAGAACAAAACCATCTTGCTATAATGAATGCTGTTATCAAGTATTTGATTAAATAGAGTCAACAAATTATAAACATCTATTTGTCTAACATACTATTTTTAGCGCAATTTAAACACAAGTGCCCTACTCCAATCCAAATTAATCTCAAGAGCAACTCATTATCCAAAACTGCTTCTTCTACCAAAGGTAACATTGCAAATTAGTTAAGTTCTTTAGCGAAATCTCATCCGAATAAAACCCAAAGAGATCACATCCCATAAGCTGATGAAATTTTGAACCCAAGCCGTAAGTTAAATCCAATAATCTCTTTAGCCTTTCTTATTTCTGATCAGTTTGTCTTTAATTCTGGCATGAGGCAAGTTTTATGCCTCTTATTTAAAAGCTTAAAGTTAAATTTGAAATTCTCTAATTATAAGTTTAAAAATGAACGACAACGATGGACCCAATTACAGGGACCTGTATAATAATTGCGGGAATCAATATACGTACCCTTAATGGGAGAAGTAGCCCTCTAATAACCCTAATTAAAGGGAGTCGAGCTTTGAATAAGCACCTTTTGGTGGTGGGTTTAAATAATATTAAGCCACAGCTAATGATCATGCTTCTGATGTAGAACAAGATTTAATGAATGCACTTTACGATTTGGGTGGCCAGGATTATAAAATAAATATACTCTCTATGAGATGATGCTGATGGATGCCTATTGGAGGGCGGTGCAAACTTTTCTCAGTAAGTTTAAATTTATAATTCTATATGGCTCTTAATCTCTCTGTGCGCTCCAATATTTTTTGCTATTCTCGGCCAGGAGTATTAAGGCGTGCTGACTCAAAACTGGAGTATTAGCTAGTTTGTAATATAAAATTTGAATAATGAATTCTTCATCGGCAGTAATCTTTGCAGCAAGTCTGCAGCAGCCTTAAAGCCGGTTGTTTGCAGAGCCTCCCCTTTACGGGAGTAGTCTGGATATCAAAAACCAATACTTCGACTTCAAGCTAATCTAAATCACTACCTATAGAGATGAGCAAATCATGCCTCTTTAAAAAGTCGCTTAAAACATCCGAAAGAATCAGAGAGAAGAAGATGCAAACAGCATTGAGGATGGGTTTCAAGATGTAAATGAAGAGGAAGAAGACGAGGAGGAAGATAACAGAGTCAACTTAGATGACTTTGATGATATACCTCAAAATGAAAGCGGCTAGAACATTTCTGGTGAACTGCAAGGAGGCATCGACGATTTGGATATGGATGACTTAGATGCACTCGCTGATGAACTAGAGCAAGACGGTCCTTAATAATTTTAAGGAGGCAGAGTGAAAAATGGCAAAGCCTAGGAGTTTGGATTAAAGTATCGAGGTGCACAGAGTGAGGAATAGGACAGCTTAGATGATACTGCAAACTAGAATATGGGAATATACTCATCTGGCCAGATGCAACAGTAGAAGAAGATTTCTAAAAAGTAAACACCAGTCGATGAAAATGAAGACTAAAATGGCTTGAAGGGAAGCTTGTTTTACCAAGATCCTCAGATTGATTTGGATAAAGAAGAGCTTCAAAAATAAATCTTGTCATAAAATGCTTCACAAAAATCGTATTTAAAATAAAGAAATATTCTTTGTCTATAAAGACTGAAGCCTTTTCAATTGAAATTAGATTTTTATTTTATGTTTGAATAGTAATCGCTGGGTTCTCTCTTTGTAAATGATCTAAAAGAGTTACCTGTGGTCTATGGTATAGGCTGACTCTCGTTTTAATAATTGCCTCTCTGGCTTGAATTAGGCGGTAAGTAGATGTTCTTGACTGGGCTCTAACTGTTAGAAATATTAGTCTGTGTCCACTATTTGCCCAAGCCATAAGTGCTTGTATTTTAGTTTCCTACCAAATTAAACGATGAAGTGCTCTGCTACTACTTTAGTCTATAAGTCGACTGGGGCAAGCCAGATACAGCCGCTCCTCCTCTGATCATCTTGCCTACCATTCTGTCTAGTAGATTGTTAGGAGGTTGAATTGCTGAAGCACCATAGTTGTCTTGCTAATTATTGTAGCTATCCATTGCACTTTAACTTTGTCCTCTCTCATTCTAATTTCCTACAAAGGATATGATGCCTTAAATTAAAACTTGGATTTAGCCTTGACCTGGCATTCTGATTCTAGGCATAGTATCTCCTCTGGATCTCGTTCTCTCTTTTCTTTCGCTTCTTTCTTTGGGAGCACTTTGAGTAGAAGCACCACCAAAATCGACGTAATTGACATTCTTCTGTCTGGATTTAGATCTGGACTTTTTCCTAGATTTTCTTGAAGTTTGATCTCCCCAATCATCTTTATCTCTGTTGGTCCCGCCTCCCCCACCACCTAGTGTATCAAAGTTGAACAAGTTCTAGAGAGCAGTCTTCGGCGACTCCTCATCAGGCATATTTGCAATTGCTAGTCTTCTCTCTTCATTCTCTGATTTGCTGATCTAGGACATGCCCTCGTGCCTCTCAATTTTCTAGTCTATCTTTTTAGAAAACTCATTCATCTTCTTAGAGAATGGATCTAGATTCTTGGTTCCTTTTCTGCTCAAGCCATTACCATCTCCTCCTTCATCTCTATTCTAGGCTCCTGATTCACTTTTGGCTTCACCTCTTTTGGTCCTTCGTTTGCTTCTTCTTCCTCCCTCTTCATCGCTGTCGTAATCGGAGTCAGAGTGCCTGCGTCTTCTTCTATTACGCTTCCTTCTCTTTCTATCTTTTTCCTCTCTCTTCACTCTATCTTATTCTGCTTGCTAGTATGCTTGCTAGGACTCTACAAAGTAAATTAATACATTAAACTGTTTTACACAGGAAGAAGGTCTAAGAAGGAGCGTCTGGATTGAATCTGTTGGTGATTGTATTCAGGATTCTAAAGTTGCGCTCCATATCCTTGAGTTTGCGTATTTGACGAGCCTACTTCTCCACGAAATTATCTGCATCTATTTAGATCTCCTTGATTGAAGATATTATGAAGCCGATCATGCCCATGTCAGCGTCTATTTTATCAGTGATGGACTTTATGAAAGAAGCCTCGCCCAGATATCTAGCTTTCATCTTCAACCTAGCTTTGTAAAAGGCTTAGAAGGATTCTTCAGTCTTGGCAGTGAGTGCAATCTTATTCTACTTGTAGTTCTTCATGAAGACTTTGTCCTCTTAGTAACCTTGGAGAGTGATGTGCTTCTTCAAAAGCCTGAGTCTGTAGAATACTCCAATCACCTGAGCTGCCTCCCTTTCAACCATCTTCCTTGTCTGCACTCTGAACAGGATTTGATAGCTCTAGATAGTTAAATTCGTATAGGATTAGTTACCATGAAGTCTCCGTTTTCAAACTTTTTGAAAAGTTGAAGTGACACAATCGCCATGGACATTAGAAATAAACCGAAGAAGGTTGCAAATACCATAATGAAACGGCCCAAGTGAGACCTTGGAAAGTAGTCCCCAAAACCAACTATAAACATATGAATCATAAACTTTATTACCTGTGGTGATGGTGACTATCACAAGCCACATACCGTTATAAGCGTTACCATAATCCTAATAGAGAGGGTCGCTCTCATCAATCACATCTTAAATATTTCATCTTGAATTAAAATTACTTCTTCAAATTATAATGGGCTGCAGATCAGTGTCATCATAGTAAGGTCTTTCAAAAAGCTGTACACTAAGTCCAAAAACTACAGTGGTGATGCCAAAGCACACTCCCACAAAAGCAAAGGTATGCTACTTGAAGGAAGCCTTGAGTGCGAAGATAACATCTGCCTCTGTGCCTACCTTAGCGCATATCTTGTCGCTGAGCTCAGTTCGAAAATCAGTAAATATCGTAAACAGTCTGAGAAATAGATAGCTTCGCAGTAGCCTAACTTTAAAATAAGAGTGCATCTATTTATAGCATGATACTGGCAATGAAGGTGCTAATTGGATATCTGAGTTGCTTTCCCATCTAGTCAAATCGAATTACTTTATCCAGGTAAGGTGGGTTATGAAGTAAGCATAGTAGGAATTCTAGAACCAGCTGTTTGAAGTACTTTGATTGTATATCATAATAATTTTTTTATGATTGCAGCCAGCCAACTATAGAATAATCAGATTCAAAGACTATTCTTCTTACTGTTCATTAGGATTTTTCTTTTCTCTCGCATGAATTTAAAATTAAGTCTTGAGTGTCAGACCAGATAGTACAAAAGCAGGAAAGTGGTTGTAGTTTCCAACCACCTGCACACTAGACAGGTGAAGTTTTGCTAGTACCTGGCTTTCTTAGCTGTCTTGGTGAATAGATACTGCTACTCAAGATAGCCAACCATCATCCCAATAAATGCAAAAGTAGCTGTCCATATTTCAGCCGTACGGATATCCTTCCTCAGTTTTTTATTGGCTTTCTCGTACTTGTACTTTGCCTTGTTCCCCTATTTAAAGTTTCTTAAATTTCAACAAGTATAATAGAAAGTTTATTTGATCTTCTTAGTTTTTCGAATTTCATGGACAAGACAGTTAACTACTTCTTCTACTTACATCTTAAACTTAGTACTTAAGTCTTCTCTTAGGAGCTTATTCTTCTGTGTCCTCATTTTTTGACTTCTCTTTGTCATTTTGAACTACATCATCTGCAAAGTGAGCAGTCTTCTTGGACTTTGTTGCTGCTTGGTCTTTGAATGATGGATTTGCTTGGCCAGTATCTTCAGTCCCTTTCCTGGTTGGAGTGTGTGGGAGTCTGCCATCTCTGGTGCTCCGACTGTCAAGATGAGATCAAGCTTGGTGATGCTGTCTTTATGAAGCTGAAGTTTAGGGCACTGTGAGGGTTACAGCCACAGCTGGGGTCTAAGACATTTCAATTATTATAATTCACTAAACAATCTAGAAATAGCAATCAACACTCGAAATAATAGACGTTTCCAAATGGATTTATTAACCTTATTATTCCTTCATTGTCATCTTAAATTGACTATGTTGGATCGAAGATAGAGATAGATAGAACGCCCCTCCAATTAATTTGAACCAGTACCACTATCAAGGCTCTGCTTCCTCAACTAACTAGAAGACTAGAGAACCTTCTTATACTAACCAATAGTAATCCTACCAGCCAAATAGATCACAGACTTTTCCTTAGAGCAACAATAAACCCCAGTAGACTAACTATGATTAAGCAGCAACTTGTGAAGTCTTAGATTATGAAGTGGAGGAAGAGAAGCAGCAAACTTACAATAAGCCCAGCAATTATAGAACCTAAAACTAAAATAAGCAGCAAAGAGATGCTCTTATCAACTCTGAACTTGAAAGGACACCTAACACAAGATTCTAATAATAAATAATTGAAACTTTTTTCATTAAGAGCCAATCCAATTGAGATTTCTACCAATCCGAATAATTTGAGCGCACAGTAGTAGCGAAGTCTAGTGGCATAGATTCCATCTCTTAAGCTGGACGATTTCTTAAGAGATGAGCTGCGGTCTAGGCTGTATATGATTCGCAACCGTATCTTGAACGAGGTGTCTGAGGAAGAGAATTTCTCAGTAGCTCGAGCTTTTTCAGACTCCGGTTTCCAGATGTTCCTTTCCTTCGCAGAATAAAACTTGCATGACAATGGAAATGAAATTCTGTCCCAACTTAAGGTTGGGAAGAACAAGGCTTAGATGGATGCGATCGACAGGTATGGACAGCTGTTTTTGTTTGAGTTCAACCACTTCATTGTGTCAAACAAGTTGCACTTGCAAATAGACTAAGGCAGGGGCAAGAGAACAAATGCTGGAGTTGATTTGGACGAGTCAAATATGAGCATGGATGCTAACAACACAACTAGGGAGGAGTTGTACTAGCATCAAAAGCGACAAGAGGATAAGCTATCAGCCAGGCTAGAGCACTAACTCAAACAGTAGAAAGCTAATCATAAGTTTGCTAATGAAATGCAAACAGCAAGCGGCCCTCAAGATGATTTCTTCAGCTTGAAGCCCAAGATGCAAGAAGGAGTACAGGCTTAAGTGAATCCCTACGACAGCAAGCGACTGTTCACTCAGGATGATGAGGATGGAGAGAACACTCATTATGATCTTGAGAAGCTGAGGAACATGCAGAAGTAAGTTACAGCTGGCAGTAGTAATAACTCTGCTAACGTGAAATTCAAACAGCAGAGCAACGCTCCTAAACAAGTTTAAAACATCGTGATGCAAGATGATAACTAAACAATATCATAATATTTTAAAGTTTAACTATGGATTTAACAGTGAAATCGACTAAGTTAAATATACAGGTAGCAACTACCAGAGCAACTTCCAAGGTGGGAGATAAGGAGGTTAGCATGACAGCGATGAGGATGATATCATCACAAAGATAGACAGAAGCGCTGTTCAAAATGGCAAGAACTAAAATTAAGAGATGCATTACTCTGAGGATGAAGGGCAAGACTACAACTTCAACGATGATGAGGATGAAGAAGGTAGTGGGTCTGTGATAGAGTTGAGGGAGTTCAATAACAACGGTAAGAACTACAAATAGAACTACCCTAGAAAAAGAAAGTTCAACCAAATGACTGGCCAAGCAAGAAACACAAATAGCAATGTGAGCAACTTCAATGGTGCTGCCAATAAGAAGAAAGGGAAGAAGGGAGGTGCATACCCCAAGTAGTTTAAATGAGGATGCTGATATAATTCCTTCTCTAAATTTAATTAAAGAGACTATCATTGTTTTGAAACCATAAAGCTTTGTAAACTTTAATCTCAACTGTATTTTATCACTACTACTACTCTTATAAGAAATGTTTTGCAATCTCTTATTTAAAAGATATTTTTCGAAGCAAGCAATTGACGTGTTGAAGGGGAAGAAGGCTAAAAAGCATTTCCTTCGACCAGACTAGATGGAGTTCTACCAAGGCAAGTTCAAAGAGGTGAGTGAAAAGGATGCGAGGAGGCTTATTGTTCAGCTTCTGAGCATGAGGGTGCTTAAAGAGTAGTTCTGCAAAAGCAATCTGCGTGGTATTTAGGTGCAGTAGATCATAGTCTCGCTCATTCCTGGTCGATAGGAGTTAGTAAGGAAGCTTATGGACTACCACCTGGAAATAGAGATGAGCAGGGGTGTCAAAGACCCTTCTCTAGAAATCGCCAAGCAAAATTAGTCTTAACCAAACAAGACTAATCCCGTACCTCAAGGGTAGATTATCAAAGGACCCTCTCACGCTCAGCAGTATCAGCCTCCCAACCAAGCTTAAGTGAGAGAAGAGTTCAAGCAGCACGTCGACGAGGGCAGGAGGAACTATGTCAAGCAACGAACCAACACTACCAATAATCAAGCAGCTTAAAACTACTCAGCCAGTGATAACAACTATGGCTTTGGGCCTATGGTTGGAGCTCAAGATAATGAGCAAGAAATGCCCCGGGGATCAGAAGACTACAGAGATAGATACAACTACCCCAGCAATATAATTTTATCATGCTTCCTATACTTTAAAGCTAATTCGAATAGTAAAATATAAATAGCAACTACAGACAAGCAGGACAGAGGAGCAGTGATAGGAGATATTCTTTTTTAGGGAAGAGGTCGAGACCTAAAGTATTTTTATGACCAGAACATTTACTAGGAGACTGAATGGCGATTAAAGGCTTAAATAATTAAATAAGTCTGATAAATTGAATTAACTCCTTAGAGTCTAATTAATTTAGTTACCACCACCACAACTACAAACTTTATCTATCATCCTATATTGTGGAGTTAAATAATTTATTAAGGCTCCTCGACCAGTTTTTCACCTAGCAAGCTTTTTGTCAACGTGTTTTCTAACTTTCTGTGCCTAAAACACACCCTTTTAGTTCCAAATATGTCTCCTTTGCCATCGTAATCTCCGAGGTCACCGACCTCTTGACTAAAAGGCAAAGAAGGCGGAAATTATTTGGTCTTTATGATATGAATTGGAAAGAATTAGTGTGCTTGCGGCTTGAGCTGGTTCTGGAATAGTATTATTCTTATGCTTGTATATTTGGAGAGCCCTTCTCCTAAGAGTGAGGACTCCCCTCATAGTTAATATGAACATTTAGTAAGGATAGCACCTTGTGGGTGCGTTGTAAACTCATTCTCAGCCTCAGTGGGTAAGAAAAGCTGAGCTTGTGGGTTGCCTTCACTTAACAGCTTCTTTCAGAAGTCTGCTGTCAAATTCCGTTTCGTTGAAGGCAGGGGACTTTTAGTTGCTTGTCCTGTCCACTATGAAGACTTCCTCGCTCTCCGCGGGGATATCACCGTCCTGGTCAGTCACGAAGTGGTTTACCTCCCTGTGGATGCTCTCATCAGCTCTCACTGATAGGATGACATCTCTGAAGGTTGCCTCTTCTGGGAGGTTGTAGTACTGTCTAGCCATTTTGGGAGCTGGCATTTCAGCCCACTCTGGAATTTTGCCCTCGTCAATTTGAGCGAGCAGAATAGAGTAGGTGTGGACGGCTTCCTCTTCAAGGTAGCCAACAAAGCGATGGCAGTACTTAGGAGCTAAGAGATAGCTGATGAAGTAGAGGTTGTAGAATACGCCTTGGGCAAGAGCTATCATGAGTTTGAAGGCAGCTGAAGGCTTTTTCAAGTCCAAGAAAATGAACAAGTGAGTTCTCTCGTTCTCAGCCTCCTCCAACAAGTTGTGAATCCAGCCGTTGTCAGGCTCCATAGTCCTTAAAAAATATAATTATATGTTAAGTGCTTAAGCTTTTGAGGTGACGGACCATGCCGCCAACCATGCCTGGTACACCAGCTATGGTTTCTAGGAAGAGCACTCTAGTGAGCCACTGAGAGGAGCTCATTTGCTTCTCGTTGTAGCGTGTTACAAAGTCGAATGAACCTCTCGCAAAGCGAACGAAGTTAAAGGCGAGTTTATCGCGGACGTTCTCAGGTTGACGGTGTGTTACCGGAATCTTCTCAATAAATTAGATCATTTATGATAATGATATTTTACATGTAAATGTTGAATGTCACTCATTGAGTAGACAGGGTGAACCATCATGTGATTCTTAGGGTCACATACGAGTTTGTGTTTGGGGAGACACTCAAGAAGTTTTTTAGCGCTTGGCTTTAAATAAATGATATAATATGAGTAGGCATTTATGGTGAAGTATGTAGAAGTTCTGTGTGCTGTATGCTGTAGAGTTGACTATAGTTGTGATTATTAAATTTACTATATTGCATAGGATGGTATATCGTGATTCTAAACTAGTATGATAAGTGCTGGTTTTGAAAAATGATTATAATTTACATTCCACAAATTTTACTTTACTTTACTTTAAATTTACTATACTTTGATTTATTATCCCAAATATATCATAAAAATTATAATGAATATAAGAGTATGTTTTTGTGTGATATTAGAGCATATATAGGTTAATTTGAGTACTGGGTGACGTAATCCGACCCTAACCAAAATCTATTGGCAAAGTTAATAAGATTTTTACAACCTCAATCGCCTCCTTCAGCTTTATTTCTTATTAAATTTGCATTCGAAGTGAATCACACCCTCAATCATTATTAGACAGCACTTTTGAAGAAATTAAATTAGAGTTGAATTATTTGATTCTTGAGTAGTGGCTTGCTGTTTTATCAGAATCATAATCAAGATTTGTTCTGAGCGTGTTCTTTCTGCTGCTTCTCGAGGGCCTTCTTCCCCTCGCCCTCTCCGATGAAATCCTTCTCACTGTCCATCTCATCATTAACCCGCTCGCCATAGTCAACCTCCACAGTCAAACTCTCTACTTCATCATTTTCAAATCAATTATAGCATTTCATTTGGGCGCAACTCACAGAAGTAGTGGTTGAACTCTCTATGGATACTTTCGTCAGCCCTCACAGCCACCACCAGGTCCCTCAGAGTAGAATCCTCCGGCAGCTGGTAGTAGTCAATTCCGATCTGAGGTGCAGGCTTTTACAGCTCAGGTAAGTATCCCTGATCCAGTTAGTGCAAGAGGATGGTGTAAGTGTGGACGGCTTCCTCCTCCAAGTAGCCCACAAATCGATGACAAAAGCGAGGACTGATCAGATAACTCATGAAGTAAATGTTCCAGAATATGCCTTGGGTCATTGCAATCATCAATCGGAAGAAAGGCCCCGGCTGCTTGTAGTTCATGAACAAGAACAAGTTATACTAAGAAAAAATATCCTAATTATATGTTATTAAGTGGGTGCGCTCGTTTTCTGCTTCCTCAAGTAGATAGTGGATCAGACCTCTATCAGGCTTGAGAGATCTCAGACTCTTCAAATGTAGAGTCATGCCTGCCACCATGCCAGGCACCCCTGCAATAGTTTCTAGGAAGATTATGCGGTTCAGCCACAAACGAGAAGAACTACGAGTTTCGTTATATCCAGTCATGAAATCGATAAATGATTTAAAATTTCAATTTTATCTTAATCGAAGACTTTTCTGAGTGCTTTAACACTTTTGAGGGCAGCTCTGTCTGAAAATGTGAAGGGTTCCCTATGAACAGGTTTGAGTTACTCCACGTCTTAGAGTTTGTAAATAGGGTGGGGCATGACATGCTTCGCAGGATTGAAGATCATTCGATGCTTTGGCAGCATGTCGGTCAGTTTAAGTTGTGGCATTAGAAGGAAGATGAAGAAGTGTTTTTTATGGCTTTAAAATGTGTTGAGAAATAGTTTTAATCTTATAACAATATTCACCTAATTAAATATGTTCATTTTTCATCACAATTACTCCGAATGAAATGATGTTAGACGATTTGAACAACTTAAAATACAAATGCATTATAAACCAAATTGGATAGAGACACATCCATAAAAAAAAATTATCTATAATTTGTGCAATCAATTTAGTACCAACAAATTGTAAGTAGCAGTAGCATGGTTTAGTTCTCCCTTGTTGAGGCCATCTCTAACTGCCTTTCGAGGAAGACCCATTCCCTCCATTACTTGAAGGGCCTCCTCATTCATATACATCGTAGCAAAATCTTAGGTAATAGCACAATAGTCTGAGTAACTCAACTTAGCCTTATAGCTTCTAGCATTAGGGAATAGATTGTCAATCTAGACATGGTTGATGTCTGGCTCTGCGTTTGAATTTGGATTCTGAGTTTCATTTATTGATTGAGATGGGAAGTTAGCCGAGCCCATTGTGAAATTGCGATGGTGGAAAGTGCCATTTGCAAAATCTAGCATGTCTTCTTGATCTTGTTGCTGGAAGAGCAAGTCATCTTTATTGCCTACCATCCAAGAGTGAGATAGGATCTCAGGAATTGAAATTCTGTCGTTAGGGTCGAGGACAAGCATGCGACTGATTAAATCCTTCGATTCCTAGGACAAGAGTGGCTCTACTTGAGGTGGGTATTAGAAGTCTCCGCTGGTGATTATCTGATGGAGATCGTGCATGTTCTGAGCTTTAAAAGGTACAGTTCCACACAGCATAGCATAAAGCAAAACTCCTAAAGACCAAATGTCTGCAGCGAAGCCTTCATAGCCTGCATCTGATATTATTTCTGGAGCGATGTAAGCTGGGGTGCCGCACTGCTCAGTTATGCGCTGGTTCTTTCTTATAATTCTTGATACACCGAAGTCGCAGATCTTGATTTCGCCTTCATTATCGAGTAAGATGTTGTCTAACTTGATGTCTCTGTGAAGAACAGACCTGCAGTGGCAATAAGATAATGAAACTTTGCAATTTCAAATGAGCTAAAATTTGCTTTGAATGAGCAAGACCGTATACCACTTGTCTGAATATGGTTCTAGCCTCATCCTCCTCGAGCCTTCTTCTCTTCTTAACGTACTGAAGGAGATCACCACCACCAGCATACTCCATCACCATTAGCAAGTGCTTTGGAGATTCAAACACTTCCAGTAGTCTGATCACATTTTGATGTCTCACTTTCTTGAGCAACTGCACTTCTTGTAACACTTTCTTCTTCTGGTACTCATCTTTCATGAGAGCTTTGTCCACAGTCTTTATTGCTACTTGCTTACCAGTAAGCTTGTGAATCCCTAGAGTAACTTTCCCAAAGGCTCCCTTGCCAATGAGTTTGAGGAACTTGTAATAGTCGAGGGTAGTGACAGGAATAGCTGAGGGGATAGAATTTATGTGCTTAGAAGTGTAAAGTTTCAGATAAATATAAATAAACTTGATCTTTCAATCAAAGATAGCCTTTTTGTTTACTTGATCAACTTATCTCTCTCCTCTATTAGGCCAATATCATCATTGAAGATGGCCTGACCATTTTGGGACACTATCTAAAGCAATTACTTCTAAAATTATGGATCTAGTGGTTGGTAGTTGATTAAGGTAGTTGAGGTGGTTAAATATTTTTAGCAGCGTTTACTATAAGCTGTTGAGACTAGTTAGGTTGAATGAAATTAGTGGTAGCTCTCCTATGAGTGAGTCTGCTCTTGGCATTTTTAATCTCCAAAGCTGCATCATCCTCTGCTGCCTCTCTCTGGCTTATAAGCTCCTTTGACTCTTCACTGTCAGTTGAGCCCTCATACCTTGAGTTCTTAACGGGTGGCTGCTTCTTGTTTGCATTTTAGATGCTTGGATTGTAGAACTTATTCCTGAGTTGAACACTTGCGTCGTCTGTCTCAACCACATCCCTGTAAACTTACTACTGCAAGAAGTGTGAGTTCTTCCTTTGGTGGAAGTGCTTCATCTGCTGCAGCTGCTATAGTCATGAAGGATAATGAAGATAGAATTAATTTGAAATAAAGTTTAAGCCTCAGCATCCTAGTGTTGAGGAAGTTGCTGGTTCTTAATGTTTGAGTTGCTGTTTTGCTTGAGCTGGAGCTACTTTTGATTCAAGTAGCTTGGCTCATCTTAAACAAACAATAAACTTGCTAGAAAGGTTGTTGGCTAATGACCGAGGCGTTTCCAAAGCCAAAGTTCATCTTAGAGTTGAACTTACTGGCAGTTTAACTGGTAGGTGTGAATAAAATTGGTCCACTGCTGTCATTGCTGTTTTTCTTGCTCTGGATGCCACTCCCAATAGAATTTATTCTCTTGTGACCTGAATTCATTTAAGGATGCAGTTGCTGCAGAGAGTTCATGTTATTTATCAAATAAATATAGTCACTAAAATAATAAAGATTATTGAAAGGGAAAATATAAAATCAAAATTGAGAAATTTATGTTTAAAATAATTCTAAATCTTATTTACCTTATTCAAAAGATTAAGAAAAAGAAAATGTTTTGTTTATAATTACGAATATAAAATAAATTTTCTTCATTTATTTTCTGATAAAATTATTATTTTTATCTTATATTTTATTGAAAGTATTTATAACACAAGTCTTAAGCAATACTGCTGAAGTTACTCTATGGCTACAAAGATTGTTTGTGCTAGAAGAAGATGGGTTGAGACTACTGTAGTAAATGCTGCTAGCTAGACACATTGGTACTCTATTGCATCATGAAGTTCTGGTTCTGCTTGAAGCTAATTCCTTCGTTCATTCCATTCGCTCCATGAGGGAGATTTTCTTTTAATTGATCAAGTTAGTGCTCGATGTCGAAACTGTTTTTGTTTGAGTTTCCTAATGAGCTACCCTAGTTGTTAAATAATCGCTAACTGCAGTTGAAAGCCTTCTGTGAATCAGCAAGCTGCGACTAAAGAAGAAGATGTTGAGACTAGGCTAGACTTAGTGGATGGTTATTCTGATTAGTTTGTGAAGGAACATTATTGGGCAGCATAGAGAAATTAGTGCTTACGATATTGTTGTTCCCATTTACACTTACTGGTGCATAGTAGCACACAATATTTCCTCCGTTTCTAGCTTGATGATTGCCGCTACTCCCTGTAGTGTGATCCAAACTGCCAGTCCTGCTATTATTGTTAGTATTTGTGCCCTGAGAAAGAACTCTCTAACCTGAAGGAGTGTGACCCTGCTTTCTATTTGAGTGATAGTCTTAGTTCGGAGAATTCAGAGGGAGTTTGTGCTTGTAAGCGTTATTGTTATTCAGTAGACTATCATTCTAGTTTATTCCATTTTGAGCCTTGTTCTTATTTCTGGGAATGGATCTGTACTTGTCATTGTTTGAGTTTATGCCGTAGGTGCTTGGAGATTATATGATATTCTACTGATGGTTTAGCTAAATTTGAGAGGGAGGGATTTGTTGATCCTGAGAGTTCTTCTTGCTGAAAAAGTCGGCTGAGTTTCTCTTTGAGCTGAAGTTGAGAGGTGGAGGGTTGTTGGGAATCTGCAGTCCCTGACCTTATACATTTCCTCCCTCACTATTGAGTGAATCATAGCTGTTCTTTTTACTGTGATGATGGGACTTGCTTCCCATGTTGCTGCCATCTCTCTGATGATAGTGATGAGTGGGTGAATTCTTGCAAGTAACTGAGATATGATTGCTTGGATTAAAAGCGAACCCATTTGGGTTGGTACTTGCAAACTTATTCAGATCCAGCTTCATCAAGTCTTAAATGAGATTGGTCATCTCCTCCTTATCATTCTCAAGTCTTTTACAGTTTATGATATTCTTATCCTCTAAGTATTGAAGAAAATCTCTCAGATTCTGGATAGTCTCGTCATACTCATCTCCTTTTCCCCCTTCTTCATTCTGGAACATCAACTCAGGCTTGTTCTGCTTAATGTACTTATAACTATTATAGAACTAATTAATATTTTAAAAATTTGCAAGGAAAAATATAACTATAAGGGTAACATATATCTATAGCTATCTAAGGTTCATTATCATGGATGCGATGAAGGAAATGTAGAGGATCAATG
>JAJKFJ010023993.1:0-24460 GCA_027382625.1 Tetmemena sp. SeJ-2015 | reverse complement strand
GGATTGGTGAGATCTGCGTTGTCTTAATTAAGTCTTTTCTGTAATTTTGGGAAAGCGTGTATATCATATATAATGATCATTAATATCAATTCATTAATTCACTAAGTATATAGGTTATGGGGTTTATATAGGTTATGGGGTTTAGATTATAAATTCTAATTTTTTATTTATATCCAATTTAATGTTTTTAAAATTAAAAATTTCAGTTTTCATAAGTTATTTACTTTATCATTCTTTGAAGCGCTCATTCTTTTAATTATTCTTACAGAGATAATACAAATTATTTTATTTTAAAAACCTAATTGAAAAACTTCTGAAAATAACATTACCGATAAAACAATAAAATTTGAATTATTTAATTTATTTTTTGAATAACTTAATTTGAATTTTATCTGAATCTTCGTTTAGATATAAAATTCTTTTCTTTCTCTGAAATGAGAATGATTGTATTATTCAATAATTTAAAAGATGGTGTGAATTTTGGATTTGTAGTTTGTCCTGTTTGTAAGAAAGATGTAAATAATCTTATTCCTCCTATCATAGACAAACTCAAAGCCAGCAAATAAAGCATTATTAAATTAAAACATGAAAATTTAATAATTTATATTTAAATGATTTTATTATGCATTTAATTTTTATACTTTTATAGAAATTATTATTTAATAATCATCTGATATGGATAAGCCTACGGGAACTTATACTCAAGAAGAAAAGCTTCTACCAACAAGATTTAGAGAGTAAGTGACAATATTTAAACATACATTAAAAGCAATTAAGCTGATAAATTCATTTGCAGATGTTGTCATTATCATATCAAAGGCAAAACAATTTGAGATTTTATACTAAATTTTATATTTTCCTGATAAATACATTTTCAAAAATTATATCTTATTTTTAGCAGCGATGTGCAAGCAGACTTTCTTATAAGACTCGTCAATTAAATAATTCCAAACGAGATGAAATAACCTTAGCTATAAATTAAATATAAAATCTTGATTTTTTATTATTTTTACTTTCACTATTTTTTAAAACTAAATTCATAATGCGTCATGGGTTAACACGTGGCATCAGGAACCGGTCACACTAGTTATGAGCGTGTTTTATTGGGTGATCTAAAAGCCTATTATATACCCTTGCCGGGTCCTTAATTCTGCTAATCTAATCTAACTCTTAATAAAATTTTATCTTTTATTGAAAAATGGAAAATATTAATAATTTTGGATATATGGAAGCTATTTTCTAAAAGTTATTTTATAAACAAATACCGTATATACTGACTTTTAACCAATATTTTTAATAAAGATTATCACATTTTGCGATGTTATAAAATCTTTTGAATACAATATTTTAAGATGAAGTTCAACTATCTAAGGCATTACTAAATCATTTAGTTTATTGTCACCCAGAGAATTTAAATATAAATAAAAATCAACTATTTATTGTTAAGTATTTTGTTTAACAATTATGCACTAAATTTTGATATTCAATTCTAAAATGATTTAAATGTAACTTAAAGAATACTTGGAAAATTATAATGATCTTCTCAAATAAAAGATTTATTCACTTGCAAAGATTTATATTTCTTTTTCCAAAATTATATAAAATATTGGAACACGTATTATTTTAAGATATAATAAAATTATAAATATAAGATTAATATTTTGGCAAATTCTTTTATTATTTTTTTAGATTAAACTACATTTTTAGAATTAAGTTCATTGATATAAAAGGAATTGAGGATTTTTTCTTTGGACGAGGTCCTGGATTTCACGATTATAGAAATATTCAGTTTTATATATTTGTTGATTTGATCTATCTTATATTTTTTATGAGGTGATTATTTAAAGCAATAACAAACCCTTAGAAATGCTTTCCTCCTAAAAGAGAAACATTTGGACAAGTTTAATTCATAAATATTATTTTGAATCTTATTATATTTAAATTTTATACATTTAGATAAATCTATTTATCAAATGGATTTTATAATTTTAAAAAGAATTGAAAAGAACCATTAAGTAGTATATATAAATATTATAAAATTTTTCTTTCACAATTTCTAAAAAAAAAGATCGAAAAGATATCTTTGAAAATAAAATTTGCGACAAAATTTTTTACTATTCTCTTTTGTGTCTTTTAGTACTTTAAAATTCTATATTTTTGTAGGAGAATTACTAATTATATTTTAAATTATTAATTCTAATTTCTTTAATAAGCTAAAAAGGAGGCGCTATAATTAAATTTTAAATTTTGATTTACTCTTAAAATTACACTAACAATTTATTATTAAAAAAAGCTTTAATTTTAATTAAATTTATAATAATTAAAATTTTAAAATACAAGATTACATGCAAAATGAAGCTTTCAAGTTTATACTGTTATATAATTTAGTTATTAGAAGAAAAACTTGACAAAAAGTACATCAGAGATTAATTTATCTAAACTAAAGAAGAACTATTCAGCTATTTGAGCGACATCTTCATCAGTATTCAAATTAAATATAAATAAATATAAATGCTCTCAATCAATTATGAAGAGGTGATAGATTTATTTTTAAATAGCTCATTTTGTAAAGCTGATTCTCTTGGTTATCTAGAAGAAATCGCTATAAATAAGATAAATCATTTATAAAATAAGATATTAGTTTGGCTTAGAATTTATTGGATAGTCGAACTATCTATTAAATCAAAATTGAATTAATATGCATTATTTAAGTCACTTTAAATTTATTATATATAGCTCTTATAATTTGGTCTTCTTATTTTGACAACATTTTAATAAAACACTCACACGTGCTTTTAAAATATAAAGCAAATATCTTTAGATAGCATCATTTTAATTATTAAACTTAATTTTTAAACCAACTTGCAACTTAAATGTTATTTAATTTATACTTATTTGCAGAATATTGATAGCACTGGCTCTTAATCAACGTAAACTCGAATTCTCCTCTAAATCCACTAAGATCACCTCAGAAAATCAGCTAGAGCTCATTCATTCCCACCCTCTACTTTTAATTAAATAATCTTTTGGAAACATACAATGATGTCCAACAATCTTAAATTAAACTAAATTAAATTAGAAAATTAAAAATGCAAACGTATTCACTAGATATGAGCAATAATATTATAAATCTTTCTTTAACAAGTTGGCGGCAATTCTTTCTTTAATACAGCCAAAGGACGAAATCTTTTTTAGCAATAGAGAGAAGAGAGGCATGATCAAATCATAATCCCACAAAATACTATAGTACGCCAATTTTGACAAAAAGCTAAAGGTCGAAGGCCAATTAGACCCTAGAAAATATTTTACATAAGAACCCTAGTCACAAGAAAAAGTTTTCAAGGCCTAGGAATACATCATGATAAATTCATTTTGCCAATAAAATATTTCTACATAGAAGATTTTGTTACTTTCCACATTGGGATTGAATAATCTGAGAAGAAAAGAATGGATAGTGATGTGCAAGTATTATTCAGTTAATATTATCCGTTCAGCCCCGATTTTTCAAAAACTTTAGAGTCTCCTTCTGTAAAGCTTGGACGAACGAGGACGAAGCACTTGCCATCTGGGATTAAACTTGGTACTGTAAGCGCTCCTTGTCGGCCGAGTATTGCTAGAGAAATGTCAACAAAAAGGTAATTTTTCTTTTTTAAATCCCACAATTATAGGGAAATTTATGGATTTAAACATGCCAATCATGGATAGATTTTAAGCATTTCTCAAAAGTTCAGTAAAAGACGAAAAACAGTGGCTACTTACTGGACTAGTTGCCTTCCTAGCCAGTAGTCGAAAATCGGGGCTGAACTTATAATATTCTATATTGAGGATTCAGTTCTTCGAAATTTAAATATAGATTTCCAAACTTCTAGATAAAAAAATTATAATGAATTGATGATATATATCTTAAATTTTTATTAAATTTTTCCCATTGCAGTCTATGCAAAATGAAAGTAACTTAATCAATAAAATTTGAATTATTTTATTTAAACTAATGGTCTATGCTCATTTTAATTTAGAATTTTTTACTAAATTTCATAAACTTAGTCTTCTGAAAGAATATTTTTTGTACGATAAAAATGATAAAAATTATAGCTAATCTAAATAGTGAAAATAATGTGAGTTTAAAATAGATCAAAAGATAAAACGATATTATCAATGTAATGTGGAGAGAGGATAGTCTCAAATAATAAAGAAGTTTCTTAAAATTCCAGAACTTTACTTTATGGCTACAACAAATTATACTTTCGACTTTATTCACCTTCCTGAGAAGTAATTAATAATTTATAGTTCAAATTAATATTTCATATAATAAAAACACGAATACATGAATTCTTAGAGTTTAATTGATTTAATTTTGAAGCACTCTGACTTAGTTAAAAGGAAGATGAATCAAAAGATGGGCTTTTGTGATGACCACTCTGCTCTGACTAATCACATATGTCTTTTATGCGGCGAGAAGGCTTGCAATTGTGATTAATGCAGAGGGAAGGATAATCATGTCATCAGACATTCTTTTGCTTAAAATATAATTATAGTTTTTAAAACTGAAGCTAATAAATAAGCTCAATAAATAATTTCATGATTTCATTATCCTATATCAACAATATTTAGAGGGGAATAGACTTTCTCAGATAAAGTCCCTCTCGAAAAAGGATGAGTGATATCCTAAAATTAAAATAATTTTACTTTTTAATAAACTTAGGATAAAAATAGGTAGTAAAGTTATATTAAATTAATGCTTGTGGAGGTGGGAAAGGATTTTTTGTGGACATTTCTGATGGGGCTATAACTTATGCTAATGAGGATTACCATCATTTTTAATATAAAATTTTAGAATGATTTTTATTAATTTTAAATTAAGTATTAAATTTGTAAACCGCAATTTTTCTTTCAAATTTAATTTTCCTGATCTCAAACAAAAATTTTAAAATAGAGAACATATTCAAAATCTTTATTCATTGAATAGTTGAAAAATAATCATTAAGTAGGGAATTGCTATTACTCAGAGTTTGGTACTTCTTTAAAAAGAGAAATAATAAAACGAGGAATTAAGATATCCCTTAAATAACATTTAACTTAATAGAATTCTTTTTTTATTTTTATGATTAAAAAAATAATCATTTTATAAATGATAAAAAAAACTCTGTAAACACATTATTTTCTATCCCAAATTTGATTAAAAAAATTCCTGAAATTTTCTATCAGCATTTCTCTAAGAGACTAAGCCTGGAATTAACAATCAAGTTATTCAAGATATTTTTGTTAAAAGTTTTCACCTCAATTGAATACACAAGAAGAGTCCAATACTATGCCACCTATTTTATAAAGAAAATGATATCAGAAATACATAATTAATTGATATTCTACTATATTTGACAGGCAAAGAGAAGATTATAAACAAAAAAATTATTTTAAATATCCCACTTAAGCTGTGAGTGATTACTAGCAAGAAATATTTTTCTGCCATCGCAACCATAATATTAATGTCAAGGTGATATCTTCTTCTTTACTAATCTTGGTTAAAATTATAAATTATTTCATATAAAAGAGATTAAAGAGAATATTTGTGTGGCGAATACTATTTGAATTACAAGTATGGGGGCAGACAATAAATTGACAGATTCAAAGATATATAACTCAAACAAGATAATTAAAATCTCTTCCATAAGTACAAATACGATTGAAGTTGTTATAATCTTTTAAATAATTTCGAAATTTTTATTTTTATAAGAGTCTCAATTAGAAGATGAACTTTATTGTTCTTTAGTTTATCATTTTCTCTATATCTTGATCCACCTATCAATTGTGTGATTTAATAAACAATGATAATGTTTTATACTTCATATAAATAAAATCTAATTTGCAAGTTAGCGAGGGTATGAATTTAAAGTGCACCTCTTATTTATATTGAATGTCTATTTAATTTAGAAAAGTAACTATTTCATTAAACCTATCTGTATTATGCTTCATAAGATTTTAATTTACGAATCTTAAATAATTGATTATTAAAATGAGGAAATTTATTAAAAATGAGGGATTCTTTGAAATTGGTCCTAAAATTGGAATTGATTAGAATCAGATAAGCCAGATTACCAAATATCTATTTAAAAGCATTTTAGCTTTGTTATTTTATATCCACATTAAATTACAAGCACTCTCCAGCAGTTTTATGATCAATCAATGACTAAGATCAAAGCAGCCAGCAGCAAATATTAAAGGCTTAAAGAACTTGATACTCTGAAATTAATTGTATAAATCAATTATCTCCACAAAATTAACCAATAAAACTATAATGAGATAGTTATAGTAATATGAGGAGAAAATAATTCTGGATAAATCTTATTTATATAGATTCTATTATGCAATTAAGTAGTTTATTTTTTATTGTTTAGTTTATTATAGTTTTATTTTAAAGATAGGCTTTTAAATTATTTAAAACTTAGTGATTTTTGGGAAAATGGAAAGGCAATTTTGTTTGGTAAATTAGACTTCAAGCAAGGAGAAGTCATCCTCAAAAGTTAAGCCAGCTAGAAAGGAGTCTGTGCGAAAGCTGTATACTAATACGACACTTTATGGGAATGTTTTGATTGCTAACTTCAACCCCTCTGCATTCAGTGTTCAGAGTGCTTTGAGAAAAGTGACCACACTCATAGAATATAAGTCAATACGTATTTAGTATAAAAATTTATGTTTAAAAATAATTTGAACTGGGCATAAAGTTAAGATGCATAAAGAATTGAATGGAAGCTGCGATTGCGGAGATGCTAACAATTGGAAGCCTGAGGGAAACTGCAGAGATCACAAAGGACTAGAGGATTGTAAACCTTTAAAGCTTTTAAATTACATTTATATACTTAATACAAATTAAGGGTTTATATCCTTAGCCTTCAAGTAACTATCTCAAGATATTATAGAAAGGTCTGCCTACATAATAAGTTTCATCATCAAAACAATTAAAATACAGTGCCAACTCATCGAACAATTGAATCAAGAAAGTCCAGTAAATACCAAATTAGTAGAGGAGCAGATAATTTAACACAATATTTTGTAATTGCTCAAGAGGCTACTTTATTGTTCTTGGATTACATGGTTGAACTATCTCCAGCTTTCATATAAGTGTTTTCTTAAATGACTAAGTAGGACCCCTCATTGCCTTTAAGGGATTTTCCAAATCATATTTGCAGAAATTCCAAATCAGGTAATCTATTTTTTATGAAAATTTTAAATATATAAACATGGCTATAGACTTGAGAAGGCTGGCTAAAAGTAGCAAAACCTTGTGTGTGAGTGTTCTATTTTTGATTACCTTGCCCGCATAAACCACTATCTTGGTGAAGATTTATAGCAAAAGTTTATTTAAATTTAAGTTACTGGAAGTCCTCCTAAAAGTTATAGTTGATCAGGATCTTAAAAACTTAGTTGGCGAAAGTGTCTTTAATAATTTCTTGACTGTCTAAACATACAGAGATTAAATAACCTTCATGTATTTAATTTTAGATGATAAGGCAAGCTTAAAATATTTTTTTATTATAAATAAACTCATCTCTACTTCTTATATAAAAAGCAGAATAAATTTTCATCTAAATGTTTTATTTAGTTGCGTAAATAGCAACTTTTTTATTTCTGAAGGGAGTAAAGATTGAATTTCTAATTATCATTGAAGTATCAAAAGATATTAGTTAAAATATAGAATGAAAAAGAGTGCTTTTTAAAGTTATACAATTTAAAATGATTAATTTATTTATAAAATGCAAATTCTCTTTATTAATAAAAAATACAACGTTAAATATGAAGCTATGGAAATTTAATGATCTAACTCTACTGTAACGATATTTAAATATTTTATGAATTGACATAGCCAAGAAATACATTGTTGAGCAGCCCCATCTAGTGGAGAACTATTTCATTGCAATCAATCAGCTAAGCGAACTGTTTTTAATGGACATACTTAATCAGAAACTCAAGAATCAGTTTAAAAATAAATATGAAAATGAATTAGTTATCATACTGCTATACTGAAATTAGAAAGATCACAGGGAAATTATCAACAGAATACATTATCCACAAATCAATCTTCATTCCCTCTATGGTGTCTCACCTACAAACCTTATATCTTTCAGATCAAACAGAGGTTCTTTTTAACCATACTCTTTACTATTTTTTACTCCCATGCAATAAGACTACAACAGAAAGTTGCTTTATGACATGGAGGAGAGAGCTTGCTAAGCGCTGAGCACTTTTCTAGACGAAGTGGATCCATTAGACATATAAATTAATCAAAAGATATGCTCTTACTTCATCTCAGCCTTCAGATAATTACATCCTCAGTTTGATAATAATTGAACTTAAATTCAATAAATTTTGAGAATCTAAGAAACCAAAATAAAAGCACTTTCATAATTCCTCTTCACAGATGCTTTGCCAGATACTTTATTAGGCTTATAATGTTCAACTATTTCATTGAACAAGAGTAATAGACCAGCAGTAATTTAAATATATAATTCCTTTTAATTTTTCAGTAATCCTAACAAGGCTTAAAACTTTGGTGAAACCTTTAATGCTGGAAAGTTATCCATCGATTAGTATCAATAAATCTTCGACTAAGTCGTCAATGAGAGAGATGAGAATATCAAAATTATTTCATAAACAAAATTTTTTCTTTTCTTAGAAGGAAATGCTTTTGAAGATTGCTTATAGATACTTGAATTTCGATGGAGAGTTTGATACCAAAGAAAAACAAACTAAAATGCTCAAAATGAAAAACTACCCAATTGTAATAACAATTATTAATTTTGAATGATCTTGATTCCTTAGATCCACTCATTCATATTTGCGAATGAAGTTCAAGCAGGGAAGTTTGTAATGAATGGGCTGAAGATAAATCATGTGCTAATATACCAGTACCAATATAACTCAGCCATCTACTATTCTTATCAATTAATAAATATATTTTTTCTTTGGGTCTGTTTCAAATCATCATAGCCATAGCTTTAAAATATATAAATACAAACATTAAGTATATAGTTCATATGCTCCTGAACCTGAGGAAATTGTAATCAAGATACTAGAGATATCTATGCAGGATAAGTGGCTTAAAGAGTTTTCAAGTTAGCTCTTGCAGATATAAATTAGAGAAAAAGGAGAAGACAATCCAATGGAGGGTCCTCAATTTAATTTTGATTTGATAGTGAGAAGATTAAGAATGCCTCGTGGAACTACTCAGATTAGAAACTCAAACTTATCATAATATACCAACTCAGGCTCTTTATACTTCTCCAAGGTCATGAACTACCTATATTCTTCCCTCTCATTGAAAAAGATACTCATTTCCTTGCCAAAGACAAAATAAACTTCCTAAAAATGTTCATACTTTCTTAATTACTTTTCTAAATTTACTTGAGCTCTTTAAGAGGGACACAAGGAGAGAGATTATAAGAAAATTTTATGTTCTCGCTATTATTGAATAATTTGTATCCACCAGTTAATTTATTAGGGAATGAAAGCTGATATATAACAAATTAGAGGCGTTGGCTTATTAGCCTATCTTAATCAACCATATTACGAAGCACTTTTGAAAGATATGACAGTTCAGACTTTAGACAGATAGAAGGGAAAATAAAATCCTTCTATTTTTGTATTTGATGAAAAGTTATCTTCGAAATAAAATCAGAATATTGCAAGTAGTTCGACCCTTACCACTTCATAATTCCTAGTGATCAAGAGAAAGCTCTAGAAGTTGTCGAATCTAATAATATGAATGGAATAAATTTTATCTATCCCAGTTTCTAAGAAAACAGAAATGAACCTGATCATAGGAGACACATTTGAACACTATGAATATGGTTTACAGATCAATTCCCTAGTCGCTTCAAGCTTCATAAATCCAAGATTCATCGATTAAACCTTTTTATAGTTTAAAATGAAATGAAAAGACTGATTTTAATTTACTTAACTAGACTTTTGAATTCATATTTAAAAGTTACTGTGCAAATATATTTTGATAGTGTGTTGCATTCAAAAGAAGGATCATGCGGCAGGTTTACAAATTGGATGTGACTAAATTCGTAACATGGTACTTAAGATATTAGTCTCTGCCTTTAAAATAATTTATTTTATTAACAAATAATTTATTAAAATGTTTGTGCAGCAAAAACACAAAATTGACATTAATACACAAAGTATCGATTGAATAAAACTTGAAAATTATCATATTTCATTTTTCTTAAAAGCTATAATACTTTTATTGAATAAGATAATTTTTTAATGATTATATAGTCTAGCTAGCGTGCTTGAAAGGAATTTGTTGATGGAAAACTTGAAAGACTACTGGCTTTAAATTAGAGATAAAGAACCTCAAATAAGGAGCACTCTTCAAA
The DNA here is from genome assembly GCA_027382625.1 of Tetmemena sp. SeJ-2015. NCBI lineage: Eukaryota > Ciliophora > Spirotrichea > Sporadotrichida > Oxytrichidae > Tetmemena > Tetmemena sp. SeJ-2015. The sequence goes on along the minus strand of JAJKFJ010023993.1, from coordinate 14,084 downwards.
TCCTATGAACAACATTTATATAAGCGTTTTATTTTATGTAGCCTGATAGTTTAATCAGAACTAAGGCCTTCATCCTTGGAGGCAAAGAACTTGCAATCACATTCCTATTTTTAATAAATCACTTCTGGATCCACAACCCACTTAATCCAATACAAAATAATTACCTGCTTCCAATTAAAAGATGACTACAGTAGAAGTATTTTTTATTAAGTAGCTAAGAAAAAGCAACAAGAACTTATGAACAAGATGAAAAAGCATCGCTTAAACTTCATTCAAGCCAATATCCCTGATCATTTTTTTTAATCAAGATGAAGAAGAAAAGAAAGGCTATGAACTGACTGCTGATCAACAAAAAACTAAGCAGCAAGGAATAAAGGAGGAATCTACTTAGCTAGAATGTACATTTTGCAGGGTAAATTTATAAACTTATTCTCTTTGCTTATGAAGGGAATAAGTTCATCTACTAGTGAAGATAAGTGATATGAATGAGGGAAGCAAGTATGGAGGTAAATTTGGCTGCATTTAGTTTAGCAACATCCTTTTAAATTCAGCACTTCAAATCAACTAGGACAAGTCGCCCTTAAATTAAGTTCTCAAATATTTTAGAATTCTTAAATAAGGATATGAAAAAACAAATAATATAGGACTTGATCATTAATTAGAAACCGTAGAGTCCGAAGCATGAAAACTATTCTAGGGAGTTCTTGACTGTGTGCAATCACCTCTCTCATTTCAAATGTTATGCAGATTTATTTTAAGATTATCTCTAGATGAGCAATAAGACCCTCTCCATTAGAAATAAACTTAAATAATTTAACTGTCTATTTTAATAATCCTATTCTATTTTTTTAATTTATAAATTTATTATTGATTCGTTTTCAGTTTTAATATGAGTTAAAATGTTTATGATGAGGCATACTGGACTAAGTAATTGGGAATTATTTTGCCCTATTTGCCAAAAAGTAAAGTTTAAATCGTAATTTCATTTTATTTGAATTTTGGTTGTTTTTTATCTAATACGTTGATACCTCTATTTGAGAGCAGCGAGTCTCTCAACCAAAGTCAAGATGAATTTAATAAAACAACAAGAGATTCTAATAACATTAAGAAGCTATTTCTTTTTAAGTTCATAGCTTTGCTTGAAGATGGATTAAGTTACGATGAGCATTTCGGAAATAGATTTTAAAATGGAGAGTTGGCTTTGTTTAGAGGATTTATTTAAGTAAATAAATTTTAGATTGAGCGACCTATCTTTTAATTTAATCAATGAGCTTGGTCAGAAACTCAATAGAACTAGCCACAATTAAGTAAAACCAGAGTGCTCTAAATAAAAACACATATCTTCTTAAGTTCACGAATTTGAATGACCCAGGCTAAGCAATGATTTATATTTAACTTCAAAGGATAACCTAGCGACATGTCGGGATCTCAGCCATTTATTCTCTCTCAAATTGCTCAGCGAACTCAAGTTAACTCTATAGAACCTCAAACTTTTAGATTTTGACACCTATATACAAAGAAAGGACAAATTTATTTAGCTTCTTAAAGATAAATAGGAGAATTTAATTCAAAAACTAACCACAAATCAATTGAAATACCATAATTTCTAAATAAGAATCATTCAATTATATATTATATTCTCCAGAGATCTTATTACTTAAATCACTAGAATAAAAAAATTCACCCTTCTTCAGCTGAGCTTTCTTTTCTTGGGTGAAGATTTTAATTTTCTATTATTAAGATAAAGTGCCTGAAATCCCTCAGGTGTAGTAGTAATTAGAGCTAGAGAGTTTTGAACTATACTTAAAGGAAAGCTAAGAATTGATAAAACTACTTATAGTTTCTACTTTAAGAGCTTTCAAGCAATCTCTCAAAAATGAGATAGTCCTTATAATTTTAAATATAAAAATTAAATGAGGGAGTTAGCGAGAGAGAGGCTTTGGACTATCAACTTTATCACTTATACCAGATCTTTGCTTTCTTTAAAGTAGTTCTTAATTCTTAACTAGGATTTATAATCCAAGATTCTCTGCTTAGCGTTAAATGCGCGGAAGAAAATATACAAGGAATAGTTGAAGCAATCTATAAATCAATTTAATTAAACTATCTAGATGCTTGCAAATTCAAAAGTGAGTCACTAGTAGGAGAATAAAATTTTGAAATGAAAATGATTTTATATAATATAGTAGGAGGAAGCCTTAATCCTAGTTTCATAAATAGTTGATAAGGCCTACGAGTCTCTTTATTTAGAAAGCCTTCCTAAGCAATTATCAGTCGATTAGTTAACTTACGGATTAACTTACCTTAATATAAAGAGTTTAAATATTCTTACTAAGATATAAGCAAAGAAATCATTTCGACAGCAGAAGAGAGTTTAAAACTGAGTCCTTACTAGCTTGTGATTTTCAATAACTAAAGAACTTTCAAACTAATTAGTTTGCCTTAGGACTATCAGCAGTTTATAGTGAAATACTACAAGCATGTGTGTGAGAAATGCATTCAACCCATCAGCGACAAAAGCTTTATTTGCTTGCTCTGTGGCAGAACGAAGTGTATGGTTGCCGACTGCTGCAGAATCCAAGGTGTCCCAGAGCTGACTACTCATGCAAGATCATTAAGTTAAACATTATAAATGAATTTTGGATAATTAATGATTTGAGGTTGGAGGTTGCATATATATGAGCATATAATTAGGCTACTTGTTGTATATACACGAGGGTAGATCTATTATTAAACCTCCTATCTATACTAACAACCTTGGACAGCCATACTACAAAGACTCCAACGATTGGGTGTAGTTCACTCTGGATAAAAAACTACTTCTAGCTGAAGAGGATGAATCTCAAGAGCAAAATGTTTTTAACAACTCTCTCGAATAGTTGGAAAATAGCTTAATGGATTTTGAAATACTTAATGAAATACTAAACACTAGAAAGCTTTCTCAGTACAATAGAGGAGTCAATGAAGTTTGAGTATTTAGACAGTATTATCCGTTCAGCCCCGATTTTTCAAAAACTTTTTCGTTTCCTTCTGTAAGGCCTGGACGAACGAGGACGAAGTAGTTGCCATCTGTGTTAAAACTTGGTACTGTAAGCACTCCTTGTCGGCCAAGCATTGCTAGAAAAATGTAAAACAAAAGGTAATTTCACTTTATTAAATCCCACAATTGTAGGGTAATTTATGGACTGCAACATGCCAATTATGGATGGATTTGAAGCCACTTCTCTAAACTCAGTTAAAGGACTAAAAACAGTGGCTACTTACTGGGCAAGCTAGCTTCCTAGCCAGTAGTGAAAAATTGAGGCTGAACGTATAATATTAATTTCGTTAAAGCAACAAAATGAATTATCTATCTTAAATTGAGAACGATTAGCGATATTTTAAATTCCTTTTGCAATTCTATTTTATCATCTTTAGGAAACTTTGGCAAATAAAGTATACGATAAATTGAATGAGATCATAGTATAAATTGTTTTAATTAGCAGGCAAGAGCTGAAATTTTTGCTTCATTTATAGAACCCTTTCTTGCCCTATTTTTGCTTTTCTTTAGAAAGGAATTTCTCAACTCTTTTTGGAATATAGTTCACCTATTCATTATCTGTTTCAATTAATCAATTTATAAAGCAATAAGTCTATATTAAAACTATAAAGATTAGTAGAAAATTATTGACCATTTTATGGCATAAAATTCATAATAAAAATTTATGAAAGACATTTTAAATGATATTAAATAAGTTGTAGGATTTAAAATTGTTTTTAAAATTATTTCTTTTTTAGAGAAGTTAAAATGATTTAAGGAAAAAATTTCTTCTGCACTTTCGAGGGAACTTGCTTCATCACTATGATAAAAAGGAGCCTTTCTCTTATTAGCTTATAAGGAGAGCTGCTTCTGAAGCTGCTGTTCATAGTCTGAATCATCCTCTTAGTACTTAGAATTCAAATCTTATGGCTACGAGAAGTTGCTTTATAGCAAATAAAAAGGAATAAAATAGGTATCAAATTAGTTAGCTTTTTATGGCATTTGCGGTACTTAATAGAGACTTTTATGCATACATACCTGAGGACTAATTATATTTATCATTTTATTTAAAATAAAACATCTAATTTTAAATCTCAAGTAACCATTTAAAATATAAACTAAGGAATGCTTTCTCTTGATTAATGATTTTATGTTCTTTTCATTTGCTCTCTTTCGTCTTTAAAATAAGGCTTAAAAATTCCCTAAGCCTTGATATTCTGAACGAATTACTCATTTCTGATGAATATTAAAAAAGAAAAAAATAAGTCTTAGTAACCTTGTATAGTATTTAAATTGCTCCGAATCCATTAGGGAATTCTTCTTTGATAAATATATTTTTAAATTACCTATTTCTTTTTATGATCATAAAAGTTGGCATATCTCTCGTCAGCGAGTATCATGACTCCATAGTCGTCTTTATGTCTGATGACTCTTCCAATAGCTTGGTTGATAGCCTTCCATGTCTGTTGAACATACCATTCTTTTAAGATAAGTTATAATTCCTAGCCATTGATGAGTGCTGAATTGTAATTTGATTGCTGCTTTTTCTTGTCCAAATAGTGCCTTTACAAGATAAGTCTAGGATCTGACAACTAAGCAACACACTATATAAATTTAATTTAAGCAAAAGGCTAGCCTATAATCACAACGCACCTAGCATCATGATCTGAGAAATCATAGCCCTCACTGAAATTTCCTCTGCACACTCCAAATAACACAGCTCCTTTCTTCTGATAAGCTCCGAATTTAGAGGGGCCATCTCTCCTTGTCTCCAGCTGCTGGCATTTTATATCATTCAGGTAACCCTCGATATTAAAAAGGGATAAAAATTAGTTTTTTTTTAAAGATAGCCTGCTTGTTTCTTACTTTGTCAGACTAAAAAATAAGAAGATAAGAACCTCTTCTTTATAGATATTTTTGGTTTTTTAAATATCTGGAATTATTCCTTTCTTAAGCCATTATTCATAGTAGTAGTTCATGTTTGCGTAGGAACTGAAGAACACTAGCACTCCACCACAGTCAGCCACTCTCGTACAGGCATCCTTCACTACCATCCCATAGTCTTCATCGATCAACTTCTTCTGCTGGAAGTTTTGATTAAACTTAGAAGAGAGCGCTACTCTTGAGGGGCCTTCCTTGCAAATTGAAAATTCAAATTTCTGTAGTTGCTTTATATAATTTAGTGTATAAAGATATAAATATAATTTTTTAAGGCATATTAAATTATATTTAACATATCAACTTGTTTATAAAATACTCAAATAAATTATATAAAAATGACTGGCAATATTTATCCTTTTTGAATCACATGACCTCCTGAGAACTATAATCATACACATTACAAATTATGAACTACTGAATGAAAATAGTATTTAGTTCTTATTCAAGCGTTTAGAAAGGAGAAATAGTTCCAGAAGTGATAAGCACAGACCAAGGATTCTTCTCTGCTATTTCCCCAAATATAAAACCAGGGTTGAATATAATATTTTTTCATTGTTAATTTGAAGCAGTATAGGTTGAACTCGTAAATGATTTTCTTTTTCTTTTGCTCTTCTTACTTCTTCTCTGTAAATATAAGTAAATGTAGAGTTAATTATCTTTATACTCTGGTTTAGTTTCTTCTTTGATTTTGATGTGGAAGTAGTGGTCTGGTGCAATATAAATTTAGTTACTATTCTTTGTTTATTGGGTATGCATCACTCTTTTAACCAGTTCTTTATTGATTTGTGAAAATAAACTACTCTATTATAAAGAGTTTGTGTAAATTCTTCTTAGCTTCTTGCACACGTTGAGTAGCATCTCAAGATAGGTTGTGCTGATCTTAGGAAAATATATACACATATAAGGAGCGAATACCTTGCTCAGCTCTGGTTTCTCATTTTAACCCTACTTTACTTTTGGATCAGTCTCTTTCCTCCACTCCTCCATCTTTGCAGTGTACGCTCCAATCTCAGGCAAAAACATTATAATAAAATATAATTTAATGCATATCCAACTGCATCGAGTACCTTATAACTAACTCTAAGCACCGATAAACAGTTTTGAAATCTTCAGGCTAAAAAATTCTAACTATCGAGTTCTCATGTAGTACTGTTGAGTCTTTGAAAATAATACTTAATCAAAATTATTTTTACCTTATATATTTTTTGAAAGCGTTGGTTTTATCATCCTGAATGAATATCAAATCTGGATCTGATCTATCTCTCTATTGCTTTACAAAGTCTATAAGAGTTTGTAGGAAAATTAAAAAGAAATATAAAATGTGTATCTGTCTTATATCTTAGTTCTATGGCTTTAAAGTCATCTATTAAAATATAGTAGCTATCCACCAACCATTAAGATATCTGGTGTATTCAATTTTTTCCGATCCCGAACAGAAATCAGATTTTAACTTATTTACTGAATGAATTAATCGATTGGAACTATACCTTGCTCTTCTAATTAAAATTAAAGAAAATGACTTAGGTGCATTATGAACAAAGTAGTTTAGTTCCAACAATCTATCAACCCCTTTTAGTTCCTTGATTCCTTATTTCATTTATTCAGTAGTGTAAGAGAAAGATGAGGTGTCCTTACAAGCGTTTGTGAAATTGTGACCTTCATCAATCACAATGATGCATTTAAAAACCAAATCATGAAAATGAATAATCTAATTTTGTGAAGTCGAGACCATCTTTTTTGAAAAGTGTGGGATCCAAAATGTAATTATAGGGCATAAAGATTATATCAGCCTCCTTCAATTGCTACATTAAATTTATAAAATTTTTAATCATCGCAGAGAAGTAAGGGCATATCTTAGCTTCTCTGCCGGCATCGCAAATGTCCTCTATGTCAGCATGAGGTTTTACTTTATCAATAGTTTGGTAGATTACACTTTTGCTTTTTCCATCTTCCTGCTTTAAATTCATGGAAGATTTATCAGGCTTGTAATATTAGCATCCATGGGCAACTGTTCTTGAAAGCTTGCACTGCTTTGTCAAGTCTTGGCCTTTGAAATTATTTCTCAGGTTGTCATTGATGCAGTAGTAATCTCATTTTAAATTAATAAGACCTATTTAAAATGATCTCTTGAGGCAAAAGTGACACTCTTGAAATATTAGTAAGGCGATTTCCTTATTTCCTTCTTTACTTAACTGAGCTAAGAGTGAGTCCTACTGGTATATATGAGTTTCAAGTTCTAAGCCGATTCTACTTCACTTATCCTTTTTTATAATTAAATGGATAAAATATTTACTCAGCAATTTATTATTGAAATATCCTACCTTCTAAGAACTAGTTCTCGCATTAAGAGCAAGACTGATACTTAATCAAATCGAAGGACAAGAAGCTAGTCCCCTCCTTTACTGATTTTGCACAAGAGCAAGTTTTAGGTAAAGGATGCATTCTCTAGCGTATATTCTTTTTTCTTTGCTCCTCTATGAAGCCCAAAGTAGCGCTCAAAAGGCATAGTGTCTTTCCTGTTCCCGTGGGCATCTCAAGAGCAGCATTTTGCTTATTTTTTAAAGCTCTCACTCCGCAGCTCATGTACTCCTTCAATATAAAATAGGTATAAATCCTTTTAAACTTGATAGGCGACTTTGGGAAACTTGATATTGAGTCCTTCAATGTCTAAATTTTCATGGAAAATACTGAGAAACTTTCTTTCTATCTGCTCTAGTTATTCAACAAATTATTGCTCAGACTGTTCCTCCCTCTCTTCGTAGGAGTCATACTCTTAATCGTATTCTAGCTGCATTAATCAATAAATGATACAACAAAAATTCCGATTCAAAAGTAATACAAACCAATATTAGCATTCAATCTTTTGACACATGTTCTCTAATTAGTATGAAGTAAGCTAATTACAAATGAGAGTTAATTTGAAAAGACAATTTAATTATAAATTAAAATGGAAGTGTCTTGAATGAATTTTTCAGGAGGAGGAGAATGCATATCTCATTTCGAATAGCTGAGAATTGCTTTATAAAAATAGTAATTATTTTTAAATTATCAATTTAAATTTATTCTCAATTATAATTAGACTTACACTCCTTGTTGTTTTGCCTTAATATTGTAAACTTTAAATTAAACTTATGAGAATTTATATTCGAAATTCGAAAAGTAAAAAAAAAGATATTTAAAGCAAATTATTCGAAATAATTAGAAAATTAATAAAAAAATAATGAAAAAGGTGTTGTTTAATCTAAACTCAGAGTATACAATTGATGAGAATCAACTCAGCCATATACTCAAGCATCTAATTAAATCTTTGTTTATATATCCTCCTGCAATTTTAAAAACACTACACCAGTTATACGATAAACAAATAATAGCGATCTAAGGAGAAGACTAGTCTCACAAATGGTTAAGTTTACTTTAATTAATTCGAAATTATAAAAATTTGAAAAAGATTTTTTTATATTCACTGTGTAAGTGTGTTATATCAAAAATTATGAAGGATTATTTAAAAATTTAGATTGGAAATAAATAAATCAAAGCTGTCAAGATTTATAGATAGAGAAAAGGAGATTCCTAAAACTTAAGCCAGAAAAAGACGCTAGATTTTATTCTATATCAAATAAGGGGCATGCCAAATAACGATTCATTGATATGAACGAATTGTTAACTTAATGACTTCTTTATTCTAAGAGCTAATAATTCTTTACAATTATTTTATCACTTTATAAAATTTTATACTTCGAGATTTCTGGGGAAATGGAAAAGTAATACTATTTGGAGAATTAAGCATGAGAAAGGGAGAAATTACTCTTAAAAAATAAGCTAAATCAACAGGAGTCTGTGCAAAAGGCATAAATTAAAATGAAATCGTTTGGGAATGCTTCGATTGCTAGCTCTATCCTCTCTGTTTTTAATGCTCTGAATGTTTTGAGAAAAGTGATCACACTCAAAAAAATAAAAATTTAAAAATAAAATTATAAATTTTTCAATAAAAACTGAAAACTTATTTTGATTGGCCATAAGATTAAAATGCATATTATATTAAATAAGAAAGGAAAAATTCTAAAGCTCCTATTTGTTCCAAAATAAGTTTGGAGCTAGGAGTCGATATTTTTCCAATCATTACTATGTTTCTAGTTAAAGGAAAACCTCTAAAGGCTTTTTAATCGTCAATCAACAAATGAGGTAGTGATTTAGTTGAGGAGTGTGATTATGGCGAGACCCGAAGGTTTCCTATAGTATCACTAATCTCCAATTTTGATATGCCATATTTTAATGATCCATTCTCCAGCCATAAGCATAGTCCACACTAAGTAATGATAGTCTTATAATTCGATAAGAGAATTTTCGTCAGGGTAAAATAAGAGTAAGCTGCTGGATACTCATTTGAAGTCTCTTGAGTAGGCTAAACCTTTTGAAATGTTCTAAATTTTGCAAATTAGGGTGTTACCTCATACAAGCAATGTCTCAACTATGTTTTTAGGCTTAGTTATTTTCCCTTGCTGATCATATTACAATTCCAATTAATGTCTTTTGGCCGCCTTACGCTTAGACAAGCAAATATATTTAGACGAGGCATAGAGATTTTTAACCCCTTTACATTTTTCCCAGTTGTGATTGGAGTAGTGAGTCTCCAATTCATGAGCTCATCACAAGTACTCAATACATTGCAAAAGAATATTACTCATGATTTAATTATTTATTGTCTGTTGGTACTTCATAATTTCTCTCCTATAAATTATTAAATGCATCATAATTTTGTAGGAAGCTGCTATTGCGGAGACGCAAACAGTTGGAAGACTTAAGGAAATTGCAAAGATCATACAGGATTATAGAATAGTAAACTCATAAATTGTCATTATATAAGTATGGGGAAATTTAAACTAACTATTGAAAAAATATTTAATTTTTTGATAAAAAGATTACCACTAATGTGAATTTATAGGTCAATTATGCTTTATTTGTGATCATATTGTTGCACTAATTTTATAAGGGTGAAGGATAAAAGGTGCAGTAAAGAGAAATTACTAATATTGAGTAAGTAAGCTACAATTTGACAACTAATATAGTTTTCATAAACCTTTTAATCATCTTAATTTATCCACCTCTCTATATCATACAATTTAGAGAACGATTACAAATTAATACAAGATTAGAAAAAGGACAAAGACTTATTTAAATTATTTAATAAAGAATGTATGGAATCTTATTATTTGCTTATTTTTAAATAATCTTTAAATTATGAATTTATTCATTTATGATTTAGAGGTTATATTGATTGGTTTATATCGGTCGTTTTCTAATCATTAACTTAAGAAATGATAGAGAGAGCCACGTTTTTAATAAGTTTCTTGATCTCAATTTTGAAAAAGCAGTGCCAGATAATTGAGAAACATAATCTAGAAAGATAATTCTCGTCCTACATATTATATGAACAAATGATTGTAGTTTAGATTATTATATTTTAATTGCTCAAATGTCCACACTCGAATTTCTGGACTATCTGATAGATCTATCTCCAGCCTTCATCATTAAGATTAAAGGGGAGGGTAGATAAATGGAATTATGGAATTAAAATTTATATATATTTTTACTAATAGGTATCAAAGAATTGTATATTTGTAAAGCAATCCAAATCGAAGTATCATTTATTTTTTATAGCAAATTAATGTTACAATTTTATTATTATAGATATTGAAGTAAGCGGCTTGTTTATTTAAAATAATATAAGTCAATTTGCAACGAGTGTTTTTGTTTTTTATTAAATTCTTATTCAAATTATAATCCAAAATAATAATAAAATGAAATTTATAGATAAAAAATATTAATTATATTTATATTTCTTTCCTCTTTGTCTATTGTTCTTATTCTTCGCTGATGAATCAATGAATCAATTTATATACCCAAATATATCTATCCTAAGCATCTTTTATGTAGAATTAGAAATTAGAGCTTTTTGAATATGAAGGGAGTGGAAACAGTTAAAAACGACTACCCTAAGATTATCTATCATTCATTTTTTAATATAATCAAATATTTAAATTTAAGATCTTCTCCTAAATGGTAAAAGAAGATCTTACTGTCTCTTTACGAGACTATCCTAACCACATTTGCAAGAATTCTAAATCAGGGAATCTAATTTATTTTAAACATGGCTATAAAATAAGTCTTTAAAATTAAAAAAAGCCGAGTAGAATATGTGACTGCACCCTATTTGACTATATTGCCCGCACAAATCAATATAGAAATCAAGAAGTGCAGGAAATGTTTAATATATTATAATTTATGTTTCGCGATATTTTGACAAAGCTATTAGTTGACCAAGACATTAAGAATTTAGTAGGTGAAAGTTTCTTTAATAATTATCTTGATATGATATCTCATGATAATAGAAATATATTTGTAAATAATGGAGGAAGCTATCATTAATTTTTTGTTATTACTATAATTTTTTTAAAAATTAATATGTCTTTTTGCAAAGTACTACTTTTTTACTTAGACTAATTTATTAAAGTAGTGTTAGAGTTTTCTTTTTAATTAGTTTTAGTTATCTCTTTTTATATTTTAAATTAAGTTTGGTAAAAATAATTTTAAAAGGCAAGAAATCTAAAGGAAATTCTAAAAAATAGAGGAATAAATAAAAGAATCTATATCAGCTTGATTTTTAGAATTTAGTACATCACAAAAAATCTAAGCTCTAATAATTGCTCTGTGATTAGTGAAATCTGATTTATTTTTGCTATTTTTTAAATTTTATCGAAATTAATGAAAAACGAAACAGAATTTTAGAATATTTAATAAAGTAAAATTAATTTATAAATATAATTTAAAGCTACAACAATATTATGATCTAACTCTAATCCAATGATTAAAATATATTGTTTGATATAGCAAAGTAGTTCATTATAGAACAGCCTCATCTTTTAGAAAACTATTTTTTGACATTAAACTAAATCTTAGAAAAGTTTTTGAAAGACATTCAAACCCCTATATCACTAATATCTCTGGAATATTAAAAAGTAAAAAAATTGAATTTTAACTAAATTTAATTTGTATAAATAGATTATTTAACAGAAAATCAAAGCCTGAAAATATAATGAAAAGCTTTGAGCACTCATAGCATTTATTTTTAATTAAAATTATTGGAAGAGATATTTGCCACGACTTAAGGCAAAAAGGTTAGCCATAATTTTGAGAGTGAGACAGGCAGATTAGTTCAATTTAACTTGATGACTTAAAAGCTTACAAGAGCATTTAATAAAGTTCTCTGGACGAGCTAAGAAAAATATATAATTAAATAAAAAAAGATGGCTACTAATTCAGCACTGTGAGTAAAGGAATTCTCAAAGGAAGATATAATTAATTCTTTAAGAAAAACAACACTTTTAAAGTATTTAATCGTTAGCAATAAAATTTTAGTAAAGCAAATAATAAGTCATTATTTTCTCCGCAATAAAAAAAGTATAATTATATTAGTTTTAATTCAAAATAAATAGTTAAAGGTCTAGTTTTTTATTTTCTTTTAAGTTGACAATCTGTTTGAATGATGGTCGAAATTTCTTGGGAAAATTATCAGCAAATATTTTAATCTAAAGGACAGACTTCATTTATTAAATGATGAAGAGTATGAAAACTTTATATTTTACTGATCTTACAGAGCTTCTAGAAAATCACACTCATATAATTTATTTACTTTTTAAGATTAAATAATTTAGCAATGAATAAGATTAAGAAAGACAAAATGTTAAAGCAACTTAAAAAATAAAAATAGGTCAAAACACTCTGAAATTTTTATTCTATCTTAATAGCATTTGAACTTGAAGGATACCTAAATAATATAATTGCCTTCTCAAATAAAAAAGCAAAGAACTGAACCTCAACATTTGAATATTTTCTTTATCCATCAGAGCGATGATAATGCTTTTTTTGCAGATCAAGCAAATCCTATTACTGCTTAAGAATCTATTTTTTAGCCATAATTTTAGAAAGGTGAAGTTTGATTCTCGCATTTTCAGAGTGAGACCAATCCTATTATTCTTGAGCAAAAAATGGTTGGTATGCAGAAATAGGACATCTTAAAATAGAAATTATGTAGAGAGTTTCGACTTTTTAAAAATAGTGAATCTTTCTTAGAAGTGTAGGTTTAAATTCCACTTCACCTAAAACAAAGAAGAAGCAGGCAATAGTTTTATAAAGACCTCTGCAAGTTAAGATCCTAAATTTTATTCTGGAAGCATTGAAGTAATCTGATTATCTTTTGGTAATCTTTCTCTAAGATCATATTGAGCTAATAAAATCACGGCTAAAGTCATATAATTTTGCTTTTTTAGCCGCTAAAATGTATTTATTATTTTTATTAATAGCTTTTTAATAATTGATTTAACTCAAAATAGTAGAGATTTCAACAGAAAACAGTTATATTATCTAGAAGGCGAGTTCTTTTCCATTCCGAATGATTTCTTAGATAGCATAGACCTTTAAGATATTGAAATAAACAAAAAGATTATCTCTTACTTCATAGAAATGTTTAGAGACTTAAGTCCTTAGTTTGATTATTATAAACTTTTGTTTTTATTGAGAATCTTGCAAATACAAATTAAGGAACCTTCATAATTCCTCTACATCGGAGTTTCTCGAGGTACTTCATTAGACTTATCATGTCAAACTTTTTTATCGAGAAGGAAAATTAATCTAACAGTTATAAATAATAGATTAAATCATTTAATTGTCAGTCATCCAAACTAAACATTGGCGTTTTAAGAAAATGATACCCCATTAACTCATTCAATTGATTTGTAAAAAGTTTTAGACATAAATGACAATAAACCTAAAAGTATAAATAAGATTGCTAATCTTTATTTAATAATGTTTCATTATTATAGATTTAGCGTTGATTTAGCGAAATTTTTTTAAAAATTTATTACCAGTACTTATAGTTAAGTTTTTATTGATGAGATCCCTACTGTAGTTCTTCACACTCCTTGGCTGTTGAAAAGTGGTTTTTTTTGCGCCATCTAGGGCTCATTCGATAGCTCTTGTAAAATTAGCTGGACTTTATCCTGTGCGTTTATCCTCTATCTGCTCTCCTGATGGAGTTAACTGGACTTTAATGTGGCAGGTGCCAATT
>JAJKFJ010023992.1:0-24529 GCA_027382625.1 Tetmemena sp. SeJ-2015 | reverse complement strand
GGGTTGACATTTGATTGCGACATATCGCTTATTGATTAAAATAATATAGTAGGATATTTCTCATTATAAGATGATCTATCTTCGCTACAGTAATATTGCAAAAATCTACAAAGTCTATCAATAACTCAACCATTTCTCCCAGTATCGTTTGCTATTATCGAAATAATTTTCTCTCTGAAATTTTTAAAGCGTATAATGTTTTAAAATAACAAAGTAGAGTTTGAAGAAAAGTTAAGCTCTACTTCTCTAGAGTTTTTGCTGTTTGCAAGTGGACTTTGATTAATTTTTTAACTGCACTCCTTGAAATAATTGAGCCTCGACCTTGAAAAGATTGAATTCCCATTCTTAGAACAAGAACTCTTCCCTAGGTTATTTTTTATTTTGGTTGTTAATGCGACTCGAAAGAATGGTCCTCTATTTGTCTCATTCTCAAACAAGAAACATAGAGCCTGAGCGTATCAATTTATTTATCGCTCATGCATTTGGACATCTCTCTAATTTATTCAAAATATATTTGAATTTGAAGAGCCTGACTATTGGGATGCCAAATTTAAGATTGCAAGCGCTTTCATCCATCATAAGTTTATAGTCACTGTGTATTAACTCAGCATTACAGGATCTAGTCAATAATAAAATTTAAATTGAAAATAATGTGGAAGAGCAAAAGAGCTCTGAGTTTGAATCAAAGCTCAAGATTTAAACTATAAACCTTGACGAAGCCTTTCCTAATCTAGTGTCTTTGTCACTACCCGATGTTGATGGACAGATTTTAGAAAGCTTACTGAATTGTCTATAAAAATCTACAAGGATTAAAACTTTATACATTGCTTATCCTTGTTCAAGTTCCTTCATGCTTTAAACTTTCATCCAGAACAACACTTCTGTTCAAAATTAAATTATATTCTTGTTCAAAACTTGATTGTTGTTGGCATCAGAACGGCAGACTTAGCTTTCTTTAGAGCCTTCTATCAAAATAAGACTATGTAGAATCTTAAAATATATTCGTTATGAATTTCACATTTGACGATGTAGTAGATTCAGATATTTTTCTTAAGGAAGAGGACTTTTTATTCGAGCCGAAGACCAATCATCTTATTTAATTTAATCACACCCTATAAGCACTCATGTTTAAAGTGCAATCTGGCAAATTTAAGCCAATCATTGATAGAGAATATTTTTGCTCACTTCTATCAAAGATATTATTTATTCTTGGCATTTTTGATAACCTTACAAAAGTGAATATCTCTGGAATAAACTTTGACGATAAGCAAGGGCAATAATAGCAAAACGATCACCCAAGCAAATATTAAAGTCTCTTTGATTAGATAACTACCTAGCCTAGATTGAGGAGTTTTGAAATCTTCAATAGTAAATTTTCTCCTTCAATTATATTTATTAATTTATTTTGCTTCATATAAAAAGGCATTATTTGATTCGTTTAGAGATAATAAGCCTAAATATCTGAGAATTCTTGACTTCTCAGGTTGTTTTTACCAAGATAACACGATCTTTGATAGAATTGAGAGTATTTTAGAAAGCAATAGATTGATAACTAACTTGAGTATGTTTAAAATAGACATGAAATACGAGCAGTGTAAAAGGCTTTTGTAGGCTATCAAAATTCATCCTTGCCTAAAACATTATTCCAAATTTTTAATTTACAAGTGAGATTTGATATGGGTAAAGTCATCTATGAAGATTTAAAAGATGAGGAGATATAACAAATAGAAATACTAGACAGCTTGCCAGATACAATCTAAAAACTAAAAGTGTTCACTCTCAAAATCACAACTAAAAGATTCTCAAAGCAACAATTAATGAATAAGATGGAAAATATAATTTCTTAGCTCCCTAATATATAAGTCCTTCACCTTTGAATTTAGTTAATTTTATTAGTTAGAAAAATTAAATCATTCACTCTCTATATTAGATTCTTTTAATAATTTTTCAAAATTATAACTACAATATATTTGGCAGTGAGTTTATGAACTAGACTAAAGTATCCAAACACAAGCTCTTATATTCGAAATTCTTCTTCGGCTTGAGTGAAAGATGAGTTAAGTTAGTTTTATTCATTTTTAATATTTTCAAGAAATATTGCATCATTTTCTCGCTGGAATTCTGGATCATCTCACTATCATTCAATAAATTTTTTGACTAAATAATTTTAAGAACATGGTAAGAAATATTTTTCATCCAAATTCAGCTTTCTTAACTTTGGATGATGAGAGATAGCTTCAAAAAGTTCCTCAAGCACCTCAATTTAAAAGACTTTGCATTTTGTGATACTTAATTCGACAAGAGTCTTATTTTTTCTAATGTATGGAATAATAGCCTTCTAAAAAGTTTTGTCCATAATTTGCATATCATCAAATTCCAAAACTCTAATAATCTACCTTTCTTTCTCTAATTTCTAAAGCAAAGCGTCAATCAGTTTTCTTTTGGGGAGGCTGATGTTCTTTAAGCTTATATGATAGAGGTCCTTGCACTATGAAATAGAATTTATCAGAGAATGGAATTCTTGCTCATTAAAGTTCATATAGCTTATTTTCAGTATTTGTAGGCCTCTGAACATGCTCAAAGCAGCTACAAAGTTTCGAGATAGCTTGCTAGAATAATCAGGAATTTAAAGTTAACAATCTGCTGAAATCTTTTACTAGGGAATGTTTCCTTTGAAGCATATATCTAGATGCTCCAAAGTTTTGTTGTACCCTTGCCATGGCTAGAGTGGTTCAATTTGGTTTGGAAAGTAGTTTTTACTCATTTTAAAAGTTTGAAATTCTATCTTATACTTTCTTAGAGTCTTATTGAACTCGAGGGCTTGCAGAAAACTCAAGTCCTCTATAAATCCTTAGAAAATTAATTCTAACTCAACCAAACTCTAATTCTCAATATAAAAATATTAGTTTATATTCTCCATCAAAAGTATTTCTAAAGGTTTGAGGCCGAGATAGTTTGGATAACTTGTCTTTAGTATTTCCAATTTTCGGGATGAGGCAAGAGCATACACCAGATCAGCAGCAATTAAATAAAATCTCCTTTCCTAGGAATTATATCTCTAGGCTTTTCAATTTTAGAAGGTCTCTCAAATTATTGCAATAAATTGTGTTTTAAATTGAGCTTAGGGATGAAAAATAATCTGTGAAATTTCATTTTTTCAACATTTTCTAGCTCAAAAATTAACTATAGATCCTCTTCCTGATCATTTTCATAAACTTTCAGACTTTTTACTTTTTATAGCTGATTCATCATCATTAAAAATTATTTAATAATATATTTAGGTTTGCTCCCGATCACTTTGATGTAGATTGGCTATTATATAATTTATTATAAATTTTAAATAGAAATTGAAAATGGTTTTTTTTATAAAAATAATTATCTAAAAAGGAATTCTTAGGAGTATTAATTCTGTAAAAGACTTTTAAAAGACTTTAAAATTGATATGACAATAGTGAAGCTGTAAATCCTAATTGAGTAAAGTTAAAAAATGATTTTATGTTGATCGGTTTGGAGCAGACTATTCTCAAAGTTTCAAAGGTGAGAAGATTTATCTTTAGACTCTCAAGTTTTGGATGAGTCCAAATCATTTTGAGCATTTCAGAAAGGCATTCATTATATCTGCGAGTGCCAGGAGCCATGTCCTTTTTAAATTAGAGATTAAGGTGTTTTAGATTATCCAAATGGTGGATGCCTTTTAAATATTTTGAACCCTCAAAATTTCCAAATACAAGCTTCAATCACTCTAAGTTAGGA
Source organism: Tetmemena sp. SeJ-2015 (assembly GCA_027382625.1). Lineage (NCBI taxonomy): Eukaryota > Ciliophora > Spirotrichea > Sporadotrichida > Oxytrichidae > Tetmemena > Tetmemena sp. SeJ-2015. The sequence goes on along the minus strand of JAJKFJ010023992.1, from coordinate 20,776 downwards.
AAACTATGCTCCCTCAATACTTTATTTTACTTAGAGAGCTTTTAAAAAAGATAATAATGGAGTAGCTTAACAATCTGAAGAACTAATTTCCAATATTTTAAGACTTTTACATTTCTTAATTTAAAGCAGTTATTATTTTTTTATTGATTTAATCTATGATTATATTAAGAAGTGGTATAATAAGAAATTTTTACTTGAAAATTCTTATTTATTGTTATCATCATAGGATAGGCTTCGTATAATCTATATTTTAATTTGCTTTGGTTCATTAATTTTTTTATTAGACGTTGAGATTTTCTTTCATTATTTAATAAAACATCTTTAAAACTGAGTAGTCTAAATGAGATGGTAAATGGAGTATATAAGATACTCATGCTAATTTTTATCAAAAATTCTTCCTTGATACAATAAATAGCGAAAGAAAAAATTAAAAATTAATCAGATTTATCTTGCCTAAATTATAATAATGATTATACTATTTAAATTTCTTGAAGAGCATCTCCAAAGTAATAATTATGATTTCACGCATTTCATTTGTATGACTCTTGAAAGATTCTTCTAGCTTTTGTGAGATTATCTCAACACTCACAAATCCTTTGCTTTATAAAACAAAATCCTAGAAATGTTAAGGGTCCTCAATCTAAGAAATCTTGAGCTCATCTACAATAAAGTCAGTAATGGGATTTGAAAATTCATTTAAAGACAACAAAGACATTGACTTAAAATATTCCAAAACAAAGTGAAACTTAAATAATTGAGTAGAGATGGCTCTTAATGGTTTTTTATATGCAAAAATACTCCAACTGTTGTTCATTCTTCTCAAAGAAATAGAGACCTGCTTTGTTTAGCTGCTTAATGAGAGCTACTGACTTTTAGTAGTGAGAAAGGTAAGATAGGATCATGGTAGTGGCCAATGAACTCTTGAGTGTTTAGAATAGGATATAGATTTGATCTTGCTCGTATGCAACCTTAAAAATATATTTTATTATCTTAGTTGGTTGACTTAATCTCTCCATCTAATTCTGATTTATTTATATCTTTTCGAACAAATCTTAATTTATTGTTTTCAAAATCTAATCTAATAATTACTTTAATAAAGGGGTGGAAAATAAATCGTTTTATTTTCTATGTTTATTTCTTTGCCAACTTATTATTTTAATTTAATGTTTATTTCAAATTTTCTATGTGAATTAGATCTTCATATTTGGAATTCATTACTAAATGTCAGAACTTTAAAGCGATATTAGAAATAAATATCAATTATAAAGAAATAAAAAACAAGTTATAAAATAATTTAGTAAGTTAATATTCCCCAATAAATACAATAATGGAGAGCATTTAAAATAAGGATCATCTTTTATTTCCAATAAGCCCTTCTTATAAACAAGACAAAGACCAAATTATAATCGATAATAAAAGCTAAGATGAAGAGAGTTATATACTCTCGTTAGACTCAAAATTCATTCTCTAAAATAGTTCCAGCATTGAAAAGGAGAAAAATAAAAATGATGATAAAGAAAACTAGCGCTTAATGTTAATTCAGAAGACAATAAAAACCATTTATAGTAGCTTAGACATCAGCTTCTTTTTGCTACCATATGTATTTGCAAAACAGGGGCTAGGAATAGCGCTCTTCTTTATGGTTGAGTTCCAAATTTTTTCCACTATAGCTACAAGAGCTCTTTTAGAGTCATCACGAATTTATCAATCCTCAATGATATAGCAAAAACAAATTCTAAACAATGTTAAAAACTCAAATGCTTACATCATACTGATAGACTTCTATTTCAAAGATAGCTTTCTCTAAAGAAGATACTTTAAATCTCTGCTCACCTTCTTAGTATTTTCTTAATTCATCCTTCTATCTGCATATATGCTGAAGTTCTCATTTATGATTCTGAGGTCTTTGGCTAACTCACAAGGCATAACTGCTTTTGTAATTCTGTCCACTATTTTGATAATAAACTACAAGCCTTTGTTCGATTAACTTAGCATCTAGCGCAAGTTTTATATCTTGCTTGGTCTTATTGCAGTTGGAAAAATAAATATATTCAAAATTTTTAGTTGGCTACGCAGTTGCATTATTCTCCATAAAATAACCACTAGGTAGTGAGGGAATAAAATTGCTATCTTATGATATTGACGATACTTTTGGGTTATGGAGCTTTTCACTTGCTATGCCTGTTATTAAATAATTACGATTGCAGTAGCAGAAGCCAAAGCTTTCAACATAGATGAGAGCCAAGGCATCGGATTACTACAACTCAATCAGTTTAGCACTGAAAGCACTCTTTGGAATATACATTTTATTCAGAGTTGGCTACTCCCAGCTTGAAAAAGATTAATTCATGCTAAGTTTGGTTTCTCCAGCTTGCTAGCTTTTGATATTGTTAATTTATAATCTAATTACAAGGATAAGATAAAAAGAAGAAATAAATAATGTTGATTATTTCATCCAAATTTATAATTCCTAATTTTGAATGCCAATTTTCGCATTCCCAATATGTAATCTTGAAAGATATTAATTTTTAGAATATGATTTCTATCCTCTGAATTTGAAAATTGATTCTTAAATTTAATTTTAATTATGAAATATTGATGTTGATAATAGTGGCAACTTTTTCTTCAACTAAGAGTTCTATTAAAGAAACTTATGCTCTAACAGGGAATCAATACTTCATAGTAGCACTCTCGGTCCTCTCTCTAATAATTAGCATGAGAATAGATCTGCAAAGTCTGGTTAACATGACGAACTATTTGAGCATGTTCTTGCATTTCTAATTCATTACAGTTGTACCCTTCTCTATTTATTACAAAGCTTTAGGCGTCCTTGAAACCAACTAGATCACTTCTTACACATAGCCAATTCCTGATAGTAAAAATAAAAAAAATATTTCTTCTCATTAAAAGTGGTTATGGCTCTATTTAAAATGGACCTCAAAAGGAAACTGAGCAAATAAGTGAAATTATAGCATCGATAGGGAGAGTAATCCCATTCAAATTCCTCAGGAGGTACTTAATTCAGGACTCTGAGTAAAAAGCCAAACTCATTCCTCTTGGCTTTGTTTCCAACGGTCTCAAAACCATTTGCTTCATGATTCTGCTTTCGCTCTACTCCCTATACTAAAAGTTTTGAATTAACTTTTATCGTTCTCAAATATTTCATCTTGATATGATGAAATTGTATTGGTGGTTACACAATTATGTAAAAACTTAATTTCAAAAGGGCTCTTAATTATAGTATTCGTGAATGTAAGTGAGGAGGTTTGATGATAGAGAAAGGGTTTGATGATTAATAATTTTAATCTGGAATAAATATATTAAAATGGAGATCGATATTGATGTCTACTTTTGGATGGTGGACCGAGGGCTTTTTGACGATGACTAACGCAACAAAGTGGACATGGAGAGGAATAAAGTCAGACTACACCGAGAGCACAGCTAAAAATTTGAAAATGGTTACTACGTTGGCAAAATCATGCTCCTTCTTAAAAAGTCAATTGTAAGTTAAATGAATTTGATGAAGATTGGGTATATTTTTAAAAAGGCATTATTTATAACACTATGTGAATTTAAAGCTGACTGACTTTATCCGTTTAGATAAAAATTTCCAAGAAGCCTTTCACATTGGATCCTGGCATCGCAAACATGAAAGACTAAATAACGAGCATAGTTAAATAGTAAAATTGGTCATTGGTCTGCAAGGAATTAAAGGTAAGAATTAATAGTGCAATAAATATACATCTATCAAATTTGTTACCTACATATGATCTGCTTTTTTCTAAACTCATCCTAACAAGTATCCCTCTGGCTAAAAATAATTACTTTCTTAGAAATTTGGAATCAAGGTAGACGGAGAAAAGAAGGCTAAAATCATTGAGGGAAGAACGCAGCATGTGAATGAGATTCTAGGGAAATTGTTTGATTTTGATAACGGTGGGCTCCAGTCTGGACGGTTTCAGGATGGAAACATCTCAGAAATTTTAGGCAACGGTCTCGACACTTCTGCTCTTTTAGAGGGTCAAATTTAATTAAATTCTCTTTAAAATTACAATGCAATATTTGTATTGTGAATATCCACTAATGTGTCAATTGATCACACCGCTAATAAGAAATCAAGCATGATACAACTGGAGCCACTATCTAGTAACAGGCACCGCAAGGGAAAGCTCGACATCACTGTTATCAATTCTTAATCTTATTACTATTTTAAGATATTCCGCCGACTTGCTTTCCAAACACTCTATGACATCCTCTCCTCCAAGAAGAAATCAAAAAATGCTAGGGATTTCAAACAGCATCACTTCACTCAATGATATAAACGAGTAGAAGGACTTGGCTTTTGCAGAGACTACTCTGGAGTTTGTCCTGCTTTCTCTTTCAAAGAGTTTACAGATTAAGCCAAAGTAAGCTGCAGGTCTGCTATCTAATAACCACAAATTCCTAATTCACATAGCAGTCAAAGGCATGAAAGGAAATGACTTCACCAAAATTCAACAGTGGTACCCGGATTATAATTTATTTGCGATTTATACCTAGATATTTATCAGAACACTCAGCTTCTTCTGCAACTTATTGATAATGAGAAAGAAGCTAATGCCATGAAACTTACTTTAACCTTAAACTATTCACATATTTTTACTTTGAACATCTTAAAGTGCGGACTTTACTCTCAAAACTCAGAGCTTGCTATCAACTGCTGCAGACTACTATCAAAAATTGGCCAGGAGGTAAATAGCATTGGGGGTCAGCTTACAGGCTTAGCTTGGGATTGGCTCATAAATTCAAATAGTTTGAACTAAAATCTTCCTGCTAATCTTAATGACGTGAGAGTGCCAGATATGCACGCAAGCATCATTGAACCAGGGAGTACTCCTTAGAAGGGTGAAAATTTTAGTTAACGGTTTGCATTTATTAAACTTCCCGAACACCGAGTCTGGTCTGAAGTCAATTATCTTTTGTTACAACAGATTCATCTAGGAAGGAGGTCTCTTAGAAAGCATTTTCCCTCTGCTAATACATTTTGGAAAGTCAAATCTCACTGAGATATTTAGCTTATACTTACTTATTTTGAGCTATTCAACCATCATTTGAGAAATGAGTTCAACAACGAGAAGCTTCCATACTTGCAGTTCTGCCACGAGCTCATGATTGGCCACTATCAGACTGTTCTTTTCAGAGATAACATCCTTAATAACTCTCCTGGTGGAGGGATATCCGGCTATGAGGCGCAAGCAAACGCGACTCCTCATAATTCACTTGTAGGAGGAGCGATTTTCAACGAGTGGCTAAACTTCGCACTCAGGATGGCAGAATACGAGGGGCTTTAGATGGCAAACAATTATCCACTTTATAACTAAGGAGGGAATCAGATATTGAGTGAGAGGATTTCTGCAATAACTTTCCTGGCAGATGTTTGGGAACTATTGTCAGATAGATTCGAAGAGAGCTCTCTCATGAACGCAGGTACTGTGATGGGGACTCAGATCGACACTGCTCAAGCAATCCTAAGTGTCTTGAAAAGAGGCTGCAGAGATAGAATTAAAATCATTCGAGTGTAGAGCTTCGAACTCTTGTTCAAGCTACTCAGTCAATAGAAAATTATCTTTAAATTATTGCTATATGTTTTATTTGTGAGTGTATTTGCAAGTAACAGAAACTAGTTTGCACCTATTATCTACAAGTCACTGACTTTCCTGTTGATTGAGTTCCATTAGGATTCAGAAATCAGGGAGCATTTGATGCGCCACTTCATTTCACTCTTCTAATATATCTAAACTGTACCTGTGGCCATCCTCTGTGAACCACTGATTAAGCAGATTGAAATTTCTCAATCAGGTATCAATATGCATTATTTAGACTCTATCATTTTATTTGAATGCTGTAGATAGCCCTTACTCAAAACCCAAACCCCTCGTACCAGTTTAACATCTACGACTTTGAATTCTTCGGAGTGGTAATCCACCACAAGAGAGTGAACTTGCAAACTTCCATGTAGGTAGTAGATCTGTTAGTAAACATAGCAGGCAGCAACATCTTCTTCGCCAACACTTCAATCGCTATCATCCTAGAAGTTATTCATAAGTTCAGCAGAGAGCCTTTGCTGCACAGTCAATTCTCGCAGATCACAAAGTAGCAAATCAACATACTGGAGGACTCTGAGAAACTCAAGAACAAACTCTCAGGCCAGAAGAAGAAACAGAGAGAACTGCAGTAGAAGAAACTTGAGGAGACTCTCTCCAAGAACAAGGCTAATAAGTTTGTTCAGAACAGGCTCATCGAGGAGGATAAATAGAAGGCAGTATTATAATTAATATAATTAGGCAGTTGACTTGAATTAGGAGATAGAGGCATAGTCACTGGCAAGACAAACTAAGGAAAGACTGATTGTGAACCTATTGAAGCAGATCCTACTGTTCGGAAACGAAATGATTAAGTAGAATATGCGCAACTAGTTGCTGGCTGCTTACTCCAGGATCGATAAGACTCTGAGGGTTAAATCAGCCTCCCTTAAGTACCTGTTGGGACTCTATGGCGAGGACATACCTAAGATGCTTTAGTACTTTATTGAGAACGAGCAAGACAGCAGCACCAACACTGAGTAGCTGGACAATCAATTGGCTACTCTGGATAATTCCACTCTGGATACTGTAGCCATGCCCATCCAGAATTAGCTTATACTTGCTAATCTCACCACTGATGAAGCCTCATCCAGAAGTCCCAAAAGGAAGGGACTTAAGGCAGCCATGCACTTGGAAAGGGTGCTCAAAGACATAGAGAAGGTGAAGAACAACCTCACCAACAAGAACGAGACCAAGGCTCTGCATGATGAACTCAAGCGAGCGAGAGATGATAAACTCAAGGGTATTGCGAAGAGGCAGGTTGACTAGCGTAAGATCTATGAGCATGGAGTACTTCCAAAAGAGGTAAAGAGAAACTTCTCACTGGAGCCTAAGCTAGTGGAGGGGTAAGATGAAGAAGTGAGAGAGAAGGGAATTAACTCAATCAAGCATGTGAAGATAGTGAAGGCCAAGGACCTGGATCTGAGCGAGATAGCTATTGAAGACACCAGGAGTTTTGATGAGCAGAGGCTCATCGTTCCTCCCACTCTCCAGCAGAGACAGAAGGAATAAAGTAAGCAAGTTTCAATATATTCATTTAAATTATGTGAATAATTTTAATGTTTAATAAGTGCTAAAGAAACTGAAGCAGTTCAAACTCTATGACTTGCGAATGGAAGAGTCCAAAGACCAGATGATAGTAGAACTTTCTTATCTATAATTTATAGATGGCAGTGAGATTCTTTGTGTAGAAGAACATGCGAATCTTCAAGAACTTATTCAACCGTTACGCAAACACCTCAGGTCCAGTCACAAACGTCAAGGAAACCTTCGATGCTCTTTCTCAGAAGAACTAGCTCATCACAGTCGCTGAGTTGCTTAAGCTGTAGAGAGAATATCAAATAACGAATGTGCAGTGCTCCAAAGAGGACTCAATTAACATGGTCAGACTCATCAACTAAGAAATACTCAAGAAGAGAGATAAAGGATAGGCCTCCCTGAGCGTCCTTGAGTTTGAAGGTTTTGTCGAGTATCTTCTCCAGCTATCTTACAAAGGGAAAATTAAATTTTTCATTGATATCAGTGCATGTGTATAGCTTCTAAGCGTAGATGAGTCCAGCTGAGTACCTCCAAAAGCTGTTCGAGCATTTCAAGCGCGTGGCTTAAAAGACTGGAAGCAACAACGCCAAGCTATTTGACGACCCTAGTTAATTCACTGCAGGAGATAATAAGTTAGTGGCAGAGCTGAACAAAAGACTGTAGTAGGATCCTAACTACCCACTGCCAGATGGTTTCCAGAAGATTTCAGAGAAAGAGGTGGTGAATACCTATGTCATTCCAGAATACTTTGATATCAATGAAAGCTAGAGAGTGGTAGTTGAGGTGCTGGATGGACTATTCGAAAAGATGCTGGGTTTCCATATCTTAGAGCCTATGGCAGAAATCAAAGAGGTAGTTAAAGTTAGACCCAATCTCAAGCAAGCAGCCAAGGACAAGATCATTCATGAGATACACTCTAACCCAACCAACCACCCAATCAGGAAGTAATAATATGGATGCTCTTATGAATATATGTATGTTTATTTATTGATTCAGTCCAGGTCTCAACCAAAGATCGAGATAGAATCCTAAGCTCAGCAATTCAATAGATGTAACCGCTCTCCGTAGACAGCAGAGTTCCACTGGAACTTCTGCTCTTGGAAGCCATGCATCCTCAGTTTTTCAGGAAAAGATCCTCCTCAATAACTTGAAGCAGAAACGAATTAAGCCACTCTTCTAGTCCCCAAGACCTTCAGATCATGGACTATCAACAGCAGCTTTAAAAGCTCCCCTATCAGTCGCTTTAAAACTTGAAGTTGCAAAAGCACCCTCTGACATCAGAGCAATCACTCTAGAAACAGCCTACGTGATGGAGGATCTGCTTTTCGCAGTTGAAAACGAGTTAGAAGAGTTGCCTCCACCTGGCTATCACTTACAGTAGAAGAAGCAGATAGTTAATAGAGTGATTGAAGAGAAATGGAGGAAACAGCAAGATGAGGAGAATTAGAAGGAGTTCGACAAGTAGAAGCTAGAGCAGAGGAAACGAATGCTAAGAGAGCAGCTTGAAAAGATGCGTGAGGAGAAGGACCGTCGACACCAAGAGGAGCTGCAAAACAACCCTAAACTCAGGAAGGAGTAGGAGCAGAAAGAGATCGCAGCTCAAATGAGGAAGCAGAAGGAGTAGAAGGAACAGGAGCGCTTGCAGAGAAGGGAGAATGACAAGGAGAAGCTCAAGAAGGACTTCGACATCAATAAGTTCCTCCAGAGACTGGGAGACTAGAAGAGTCAGCAAGATAAAAAGGTTGAGGAAGCCAAAGCTAGGCTTGAGCAAGAGCAGAAAGATGCCAAGAAAGCGAAACCTAAGATTAACAGTATCCAGCCTAGACTGGAGAAGGAGTACATGAAGCTGAAGGAGGAGAAGCAGAAGAAGGCTGAGAAGATGAAGGTGAAGGAGGAGCGGAACCAGCAGGAGGAGAAAGAGAGGAAAAGGAAGGAAGCAGCCAAGAGAGACAAGATACTCGCTCAGCATGCTGAGTAAAAGACTATTGCCGCTGAAAAGAAGGAGAAGTTTAGGGAGGAGTTCTAGAGTTTCCTATCTTCAGTGGAGATCCAAGCCCTGTTCATCGCCTATGATAAGTCTCTCCTGAGTATGTTTGAATTAGCTTGCCAGCAAGAGAACCCAAGGGAGAAACAAAAGCTGTCATACAATGCTTACATCAAGTGTAAATTATTAAGAATTTAAGCATTTTAAGTTTGGAAACCAAAAGGGAATCACACCAGCTATACTATCTAGCTAGGAGTACATATTTATCTACAAGCAAATCTTGCGAGGTAAAAAGGATTAGGAGAAGGCTCACAAGGAGGAACTGCAATAGTCCTAACAACTACCTACTGAGAGATACCTATCAGACGTAGAGGGTTCTAAATTGAACTACACTGACTTCCTTGAAGCTCTTATCAAAGTATCGTGCTTGTCTTAGAAGAGACTTCTGGAGTTGAATTCTGAAAGCGAACCAGCAAGCGGAGTTACAAGTTAGATTGGAATCAACGGCCTTAAGGAATCGAGGAGCAGGGCTAACAAACTTGGTTCTCTCAATAACAGCGTAGTGATAGAAAAAAGACCAGCGCGTGATGGATCCTTAACCTTCAAGGGTAACGGTAATGATCTTTTGGGATTTGATCGGGACTACAAAGTCTCAGAAATTAAATAATAAAATTCAATTATTATTTTCTAAATGACAGCCCAGATTGTGGAGATCCTCTTCACTTACTTGAACTTAAAGCTTGACAGATAGGCAGTGGCAGGAGCAGTTTCAGGAACCTATGACTCAAGAGCAAGGACAGGTGCAAGAGGCAAGCTCAATACCTCAGTGAACAAATCTAAGAACAGACTCCCTTAGAATGCACTGCAGAGAAGAATACAGGAGTTAGATGAAGAGAGGAGCAACCTTAATTAAATTTATATGCTTAAATGCAACCAACAGGACCGCACTAGCGAGAGATCTCGAGACTCAGTGAGCAGGGCCAGTCCTGACGATGATTAATGAGCTATATTAGTTTATAAGAGGATAACATCCTCATAGATTTGAACACAAATATCTAAACACACATTTCTAAATTGCTTTACTTTATTCACTGCTTATTTTTATGATGAATAGAGTGGGCAAAATAGATATCAGTTGGTAGAAGCCCAAAATAGTGGCCCTTGATTCTTTCTGCACTATTTTACTAACTATTGAAGAACTCTATTCAAAATTAAACAGTAGTGAATTGTTATTACGATTAGTGTCGTTCCAACTTGGAATGCAAATTATTTATATTTTATAACACCAGTCCTAAAGTGAAACCAGTTAGCCAGAAGTACTCCTGGTCCTCTATCAAAATTATCAAGAGCACGAATCCAATCAGACCAACTGAAGTAAAGATAACTATAGAAGGATTTAGAAATTTTCTTAAAGTTCAAAAATAAAGATATTTTAGCAATAGGATCCAGCTTTTGATTCTATCAGCAGTCCATCCTAGAGCCATAAGAGCAGGAATCATAGCCAAATTGCTGATTAGGAACACCCAGCTTAATGCTTCATCAGTATCTGAAGTTGTCCAAGAGGGGCTTGCGACTTCTGTGAGTTGGAATCTTAAGTAGATTACTCCAAACATCATGAAAACTGAGAAAGCCATTTTACTGGAAATGTTTAAAAGCATAGCTACTAAGAAATCCATGTTGTGAGTTATAGCATATAATAACTAGGTCATAGCAAGTTAAAACAAATATATCAGAACATATTTTTAAGCTTGAAAGATTAACAGAATCTCGCCATTCATGTTTAGTTGGCTTGCTTAGCAGTTTTCTTTGTCTTAGAGTGTGTGTGATCCTTAATTCCAAAAGCTAGGAATGGCATTAACACTAGGACAAGTCCACCGATTAAAAGAAAGCAGTACTTGAGGTCCATGACATACTGAAGCCTTAGAACCAAGGTCGTGGATATGATAGACCCAATCGCTATCACCACATTTTGCTAAAAATTATTATAAGCCTATAGATGATATCTTACATAAGAACTGGCTATTCCTAACGAGTCCTTTTAAATATAGTCCACAAGCAGGGGAGAAGCTAAAGATGGCAGAATTCCCAATCCTATCATTACCCTAAAATATTAATTAAATTTTCAAACTTACTTCATTGAGGCCACAAAAGGAAACACGCTATGGCCATAAGGAATGGCTATATTTAGAATGGAAGCTACTCCCAATCCTATTAAAATAGGAAATCTTCGTCCCACCAAATCCATTATAACTCCAAGAAAAAAGCTTCCACTCACCAACCCTATCTCTGTATAAAATGTAATTGTCCCCATCACATCTCCAAGCTCATCTGCGGGAACATTATAGTATTCTGGACTCGTCACTATGTAAGATAGAAAGGCTGTGATGAAGTTTATGATGAGTTAGCTGCTAAAGATAACCATAAAAGCTGTGATAACGTTAAAGTTAGAAATTCCCATTTTTACTTTCATTAGCATAAATATTCTATGCTGCCCGGATATAGATTGATAAGCAGACTAACTCTCTTCTCCTTCTTCTTATTTTTCGATAACAGGCAGTGTGAAAAATCCTCAACTCTGTTCCAAAGATAGGTATAGATGGCTTTGATAGTGCTTGGGTTTTTCCTGCTCTCTCTAGTTTTATTCCTCCTCGACGTCCTTCAGCAAATTTGATGTAGATATTTCTTATAGGATCTTATGGTTCTCCTCCTCTTTAATATCAGATTAATTCATTTTCAAGAAAATATTATAAAGCCAATTACAACATTTTCTGGATAAAGTTGGCAGTTACTTAAGTCACTTATAATTTTAGAATAGCCTTCTCCAAATTTTAATTTGACTCATAGAGATAAAAGATATATTGATGCTCTATAAGATAAATTACCAAAATCATCAAAAAGAATCCAAGGACGTTGAAGCTAATCATAAAAACTAACTTCCAAGATTTAAATTATCACTGCTCCATCATATAACAATAGAAGTACGGACTATCAAGATGTTACTGGTGAAAAAAATGCAACTCACAGCATAATAAGCCTCATTCTCAAGTATATAATTCATATAAATTATGCCAAACTAAAACAGAGCTGTCACGCAATCTTATAGCATGACTTAGAGTAAAAATAAAACTGAGATAGGATGTGTAATTATTTTTTATTAATTTCACTTTGACTAACATTATTATAACTGTTGATATAGAAATTAATTACAAACAATTTATTCTCACTTTCTTATCATATTATCGGGGTTTGTAATGCAAGAGCTAGATGAGGAGTGGTAAATTAATCTTAATTAAATTTTATGTTTATATAAAATGATCGCACTAGTTAGAAATCGAGAGACTTAGTCAGCATAGCCAATCCTGACGATTATTTATGAGTTATATTAGTTTATAAGAGAATATCATCCTCCATAGATTTCAACACAAATATCTAACACACATTTTTCACTTTCAATTTTTATAACCTGATTATATTTCGATGATGAATAGAGTTGCAAACGATGACAGAAGTTAGTAAAAGCCCAACAGAGTGGCCCTTGACTCTTCCTCGACTATTTTACCCACAATAGAAGAGCTCTATGAAAAATCTTTAACAGAGGTAAAAAATTTACCACTAAAATTGTCCCAACTTGTAATACAAATTTAAAATTTTTAATACAAGTCCAAGAGCAAAGCCAGTTAACCAAAGGTACTCTGAGTCCTCTATCAATATTATCAAAAGAACGAATCCAATTAGACCTAGAGAAGTAAAAATAACTATAAAAGGATTTTAATTGCTTTATGATAATTAAAATACTCCTCTTGTCCTCTACCATTAATTTTCATATCCAAGGTGACATTTACAATTACATAGCATAAAAAATTGAATTCCTTACCATTAAGAACTCAATAGTTTTCTATAATTTGTGCAATAGTATCCAGTTTTTTATTCTATCAGCAGCCCAACCAAGAGCCACAAGTGAGGGTATCATAGTCAAATTGCTAATTAAGAACACCCAGCTAAGAGCCTCATCAGCATCCGAAGTTGTCCAAGGAGGAGATGCGATTTTAGTAAGCTGGAATCTTAAGTAGATCACCCCAAACATCATGAAAACTGAGTATGCCATTTTACTCGAAAAGTTTAGAAGCATAGCTACAAAGAAGTCCATGTTGCTAGTTATAAAATCTTTCAATTAGCTCATTGCAAGCTTTTATTAATAAAATTAATTTTTAAGCTTGAATGACTAGCATAATTACGTAAATCATGATTGATTACTGTGCTTTGCATGGTTTTTTGCCTTATTGAGAGTAGGGTCCTTTATACCAAAAGCAAGAAAAGGCAATAGCACAAGCACTAGCCCACCAATCAATAGAAAGCAATATTTTAGGTCCATGACATACTGAAGTCTCAGGACCAATGTTGTTGAAATAATAGCCCCAATTGCTATTAAGACATTTTACTAAAATCTTTATAGGTCTATAAATATCTTACATAAGAACTGGCAATTCCTAAAGATTCTCTCTCGATATAATCCACTAACAGAGGAGAGGCTAAAGATGGTAATACACCCAATCCCATAATTGCCCTGTAAATTGGATTAAATTTCTTAATCTTACTTGAGTGAGACCACATAAGGAAAAACGCTATCACCATAAGGAATGGCTATATTTAGGATGGAGGATATTCCCAATCCTATTAAAATAGGAAATCTTCGACCCACTAAGTCCATAATCACACCAAGAAAAAAACTTCCACTAACCATCGCTATCTCAGTATAAAATGTTATCGATCCCATCACTTCGCCTAGTTAATCACCAGGGATGTTATAGTATTCTGGACTCGCCACTATGTAAGATAAAAAGGCTGTGATGAAATTTATAATGAGGTAACAAGAGAAGATCACCATGTAAGCTGCGATTATGTTATAGTTGGAAATTTCTGCTTTTATTTTCATGAACATAAATACTCTATTCTGGACTGGAAATGACTAAAATCCTGATTTTTCATATCCTTCTTCATTCTTTTAGATTATAGGCATTGTGAAAAGTCCTCAACTCTTTTCAATAGAGAGGTGCTACTAGCTTTGAGAGTTGTGGGATTCAATTTATTATTTCAAGGGCTTTTCTATCTCGACATCATTCATTAAGTTGTCTGAAGTAATTTCTTTTAAGAGCTCATGCTCCTCCTCTTATATTTCAGATTAAAACATTTTCAAGAAATTATTAGAAGCTAAATTCAACACCTTTTTGAAAACGTCGGCAGCTCTTATTTGTGACTTTATTAATACAGAAATTCACTATCTTAATTTAAAATTCACCAAGCTGTCAAAAATATACATAGTAGATGCTCTAAAACATTAAGAGATAAGATAGTGTATGATACCATGAGATAAGCTTCAATGTGAAAAGTAACAGCGCCTGTGTATCCAATAAACCAGGCCCATTCAGAGTTTTCAACTACCAAGATCATCAGCAGGAATCCCACAACGAAGAAACTTATCGCAAAAACCAACATCCAAGATTTTAACTTATCACTGCTCCACCCGATAACTATAGATGTAGGCACGATCAAGATGTTGCTGGTGAACAAAAGCCAACTCACTGCATCATCAGCCTCATCCTTGGTCCAAACTTAGCTGGCCTCATTCTCAAGTTTATACTTCATGTAAATTATGCCAAACTAAAACAGAGCAGTTGAAGCCATCTTAGACGAGAAGTTACATACTACTGCTACTATAAAATCTAAGTCATGAGTCAAAGTATGTTTAAGCTATAGCAGGGCTAGTTAAAAATAAAATTAAATCAGAGTTTGAGCTTGAGTAATCTTTCCTTAGTTTTGCTTTTTGGAGCAACTTATATCTAACTGCCTGAGTATTCGGTTAGAGATGCAATCAATTGATCTCTTCCAACTTTAAAGTCCTTCAAGCCGAATACAAGGATTGGAACTGTAAGGAGCACCAATCCTCCTACTAGAATGAAGCAATACTCTAGATCCATTACTCTCTGCAACTTGATAACTAAGGAAGTTGAAATAAGGCTTGCTGCAGTGTAAACAATATTGATCTAGAAGAGTGTAATTTAAGATAAGAATAGGTAATACATAAGAGTTTGCAAGGCCTTAAGATTCCCTCTCAATATAGTCAGGCAGCAGCGGAGAAATTTAAGCAGGAATTACTCCTACCGATTCCAATACTCTATAGTTCAGAATGAGGGAGCTTTGTAATTTACCTGAAAATGCAGACATATGGATAAACTGTTGAGCCAAAAGGTATTACAATAATCGAAACTCCACTTATTGCGAGTCCAATAATTATTGGAAGTTTTCTGCCAAAGATGTCCATCACGATTCCTATCAGAAACCCAAAGCAAATTGCGGCAAGTTTATAAAATAAATTAAATCATACATTAAATAATTAAGTTCAGAGTAGAAGGTCAATGATCCTAAAATTTCACCCTATTGATTTGAGGGAACGTTGTAGTATTCAGAACTCGAGATTATATAGGAGAGAAAAGCGTTCATGAAATTGAGTATTAGAAAAGAAGCAAATTGGATTATGAAAACGGTGGCCACATTAAAATTGGAGATGGCGCTTTTCTTTCTCAAGAAAATAAATTTGTCTCTCGTTTCCACAATTCTTATTGGCTCTTGTTCATCTAGCAGATATGATTCCTGCATAATTGTATTAGAGGTTTGAAAATTGTCTTAATTTTTAAGATAGCCGTCTTCTGGTGGCTTAAGAGTTGAGGTTTATTTAGATTTGGAGTTTCCAATTCTCTCATTATCAATGAATGGAATCTTTTCGGAGTTACGACTCATGGTGGGTAATTTTTCTCACTACTTTTGGGCGAGAATAAGCTTTTTTTTGTTCAAATTAAGATATTTCATAAAATTTTAACTAGTTGATTACTAAAATGGTTTATTCAACCCTTAAATCTATATTAATTTTTTGGATGAATAGTATACCGGTTGATCCTACCAAACTAAAAGCACCGAATAGAGTAGCTCGCGATTCCGGTTTGACTATTTTGCTCACCATCGTGATGCTCTAAAACATAATAAACTCAGATTAGAAATGAAGATTGGTATTTAGAAATATGGAATAAGGATTATTCTAAAATATAGACTTAGAATATAAAGCTTTAGAGATTTATAACTCTGTGACCTCCCTTTGTTTTTATTATTTATAAACTAGTTTTACTTATTTTTTGCCTGATATTAGGTGATATATAACTTACAACTAAATAAGTATCTATTTGCAAAGTAATAGCCATGGTGTAGCCTATAAACCATGCCCATTCTGATCTCTAAGGAATAATCATTACTAGTTCGAATCCAATAAGCATCAAGCAAGTCAAAAGCATCAGCTTCCATAGCTTAACTTTATCTCCACCCCATCCTAGTGCCAAAGAACTTGGGATTACTAACAGATTACTAATCAAAAGCATCCAACTCACAGCATCGTCTGCTGACTCTTAATCCCAATCATCATTTGTGTTATGTACTAGTTAATATTTCAGGTAAACTTAGAGACAAATATAACTTATATAAAATACTTGATTCTTGAGTAATATAAGTGATATAAATTTCTCTTAATTATGTTTAAATTATTTGTTTATATAATTCCAAACTAAAAGAAAGCAGTAGATGCCATTTTGGATGATAAATTACATAGGACTGCAATTATAAAGTCACTATCATTCTTGAATGTATCAATCAGCTAACGCAAAGCCAGTTTGAACGAACTCTATTTAGTTTTTAAAGTCTGTGCAAAGTCTGACTTTTAAGGACTTTATTGGTTCCTACTTTTAATGATCTTAACGTCTTTGATCCCAAATAAGAGCGGACCACAAATTATGAGCACGAGTGACCCTATTAAAATAAAGCAGTACTGCAGATCCATGACTTGCTGCAGCTTTATAACCAGTGAAGTAGAAATAATGCTTGCAAATGTAACAACTACACTAGACTAAGAAAGTATATATGAGGGTGATGATATCAGGTAATCTTACGTAGGAATTTGCTAATCCTTGCGAATCTTTTTAAATATAGTCAGGCAAGAGCGGTGAAATCATAGCTGGCAAAACTCCAATCGCGACTAGTACTCTACAATATTTCATCAAAAAGTAAATTTACTTAAAACAGCACGCAAAAGGGAAGACTGTATCTCCATATGGAAGTACTATAATTGAGATCCCACTCACTAATAAGCCTATTATGATGGGCAATTTTCGTCCAAACACATCCATTATTAACCCAATGAAAAACTCAAAGCCAATCACAGCTATTTCAGAATAAAAGCTCAATTAGCCCAACACATTTCCAATTTACTTCTCTGGGACGTTGTAATAAGAGGGACTTGAAATCAAGTAAGAGAGAAACGAGCTCATAAAGGTTATGATAAGCATGGCTGCAAATTAGATTAGAAAGACTGTGATGATGTTGAAGTTTGATATGTCATTTTTTATTTTCATGAATAAGAATTGCCTACACTCCAGTTGTAGTTCTAAGTTTAACTAATTGCTTCCTCCACTTAAATCGTCATTGTTTGGCATTTTAGAAGAGTAAATTATAGTTATTTAACTCAATCTTGAATAAAAGATAAAAGCTTATTCTAAGATAAGATTAAACTTATAAAATGCTCTTCACTAGACATTTGTAATTAAAAATAAAATAGATACTATAAGAGACTTCAAGACTCTAAGGTTTATGTATGAGTTTCAGATTGGTCATATTAATTTGATTCATCTTCTATAGTGGTTGTATTATCTAGTCTATGGTTAGGAGTGGTAAAGTGTGAGATATGCTTATTATTTTTATGTTGAAGCTTGAGATCTATTAATTAATCCTCCATTGAAAAGCGGTAATTATGGTAAATACTACACTTCCATATTTTATAAGAGTGATGAGAGAAATTAAAGTCATAATTTGATAGATGATAATTAATTCATTATTCATACTTTGAGCTTATTGAAAAGTTTCAATACTATAACAGCGATTATAGTTAATGAGTAACTTATCAGGATAATATAAAATGGCCATTTCTTATCCACGTTTGTGTACAAATATCCTCCCAGTTTGTTGATGAATAGAATCAACTCATTCAATTTAAAGATTTAGAAAAATCAATTAAATAAGATCTTTTGATATAGCTATAATAATCTATCTTTGATTTTCTATAATAATATTTGGCTGTTTTATAAGACCATAAACAATTCTATTAAAATTGAGTGTATTGGCTAAAATAAAATAAGTTTTATTGTATGATAGTTCTGCAATCAAACAGAACTAGTACTCACACTATTTCTATCTTTTATGTACATTTTTTGAGTATATAGTTGTTTCTTTTGTAAGTCAGTTAATCCATTTGTCTCTTTGATAAATCTGTAGCAAAAATAAGTTGCTCCTACACTTATAGCACAATAAATGAAAAATACTGCTGATCCCATGCCTCTCACCATAGCAGGAGATACAAAGGTTACTACAATCAGGCAAAGGAAAATCGTAAATGTGCAAAGTCCAAGCAAAGTATCCGAGCAAGTCTCAGCCAAGTAAAGCCAAATAATCGATCCATTGAAAAGCTAGTACACCATCATATAAAGAATTATCATCACATAGGTGAGAGTGTTTTCCTCAGTTGCATCTCCTAAACTCTATTCATAATCTTGAGTAATTTAATTTTTAATGTGCCATTTATTGCTATGATAAACAAAAGAATGCTTATAAGAGAATAGCCTGCTACAAGTACAATTCTTCTATCAAATTTGTAAGTGATAAATATCGAAGCTATGGTAGCCACTAAGGAAAGTGAAGAAATCAGCCATTCACTTTCTTCAAAGCTTAGTTTTGTGTATTAGTTCTTCTACATGATGAAGAACTAATTTCTACATAGCTGATTCACAGCAGAGAAGCCATTTAATTCATGTAGAGCTGCAAAAGCCACCAATATAACTGTACCAATCCGATACGCTTTATGAGTCACTGATTTTTTATAACTTATCTTTAAAGTTTAAAAGCATACTGTTCTATTCAGTTAATCATAAATCTCTTATGCGTCATCTCTTTTACTGTAAACTTTCCTGATAGCTTTCAAAGCATTATTTAACTATAGATAAAAAAGGTAAATATTTTGCTGACCAGATATTATGAGATACTTAATTGAATCATGCCTTATAGTGAATTGAAGAGTTATCAGCTGAATAAAGTACAGAAAAATAGGATAAGCTAAAATAAATCTCCAGTAGCCAGTATTCAAATTACCCTCATCGTCATCGGAATCAGGCATACCACTTGCCAGGATTAGAATGATAAATTTTGCGAAAGAGGTTGAACAAAATATAATCGGTAAGAAGATACTTAGATTTTATTATGGGAGAGTCTCCTCAATATATCTTGTAGTGGAAATCAAATGCAAACCTGCTGAGAGTCCATAGATAAATCGTCCAAGCAGCAAGGTTCCAAATAACTCGATCAGTTGAATTATTACACCTGTAACCCCTATAAAGACTCCTACTATCATCGCTTTCCTTCGCCCATACTTTCTCATTAGAGGCACAGCAAGAGCATAAGATCCTATAGCTATTCCAAATACACCTGAGCAGGACAGCAAAAGTGATCTTGCTTGGCCATCTGAAGCTCCCCACCCTAATTTAATTCCCAAAGCTCTATCAATTGGTTGCATGCATGAAAGAACATACCCTACTTAGATCGCACCCAGCATCATGACGCACATCATCTTTATCACATATAGCATGTTTAATTGATAAGTCTTTGTATACTCGATGCCATGATCAACCATATTAGATTCTTAACTCTAAATAAGACCTTCTTAAATATCATTGCTTTCTTAGTAAAGAGGATTTATTGAATCAGGGTACGGAGTTTAGCTTAAATTTTTATTGCTTTAGAATTGATTTTCATCCTTGAATAATATTTCTTAATGTTCTAAGCGAGTTTCAAATGTTGAAGAACTCAGCTCTTATTAATTGATTTCAGTAAGTTGACTGTTATCTTCACTCATACCAATTTCATTTTAACTTCTTTGACTTTCATCTTCTTAATTCAGAATAAAACTAATTTAAAATATGAGTTTCGTAGACTCTAATTATGCTATCCATCTAGCTTTGAGCTTTTAGTACATCTAAGTTCATTATAAGTGATTTAAAGATATAGATTAATATCCTAAAAATTTTATAATTTATTATAGGGTTGGATCTATACTTATAGTAAAATGAGAATAAATATTTATAGATACTCCCCCCTATAATTTTCATAAATTTTTATTTCAATTTGGGATTTATAATAAATTTAAATCAATGTAAGTTGAAATACCGCAAATTTATTGGCATGATAACAGCGAACGCATCATGTCAGTCGATGTCTACCCCAACTCAAATTACTTCATCACCACTTCTGTTCTCTCTAGCAATGACGACACTGGAATAAGGGTAAGTTTTAAATAATAAAGATATAACAGATAGAGTATCTAATTTTTTCTTATAGTTTTGGGAGATCATTTACGATAGGGAGGAGAGACAGCACTCTCCAGGGAGCGCTTCCATGATGTCTTCAGCAAGCAAGGGATATAAAATTGAATATCGCTACGACTTACAAGGAGGCCACAGTAAAACCATCAACGTTGCTAGGTTTTCTCCCA
>JAJKFJ010023991.1:0-24581 GCA_027382625.1 Tetmemena sp. SeJ-2015 | reverse complement strand
ATTGAAGACTCAATTTAAAGATAAACTCACTCAAGTTTCAAAACAGCAAAGTGATCTTACAGTCAAGCTTGACACTTACTAAGAGCAAACAAAGAGACAACTTGAAGAAATTAATCACACTCTAAAGCAATTGCTACCAAAGAAATCTTGAAGTTTTAGATTAGTTGAATTATGATTTATATTTTCTTTATCTATAGTTAAAAATGATATTCACAAGCAGTTGAATTTCCATCATAATTATGATTAAGCCTAATACTGTCATAAATATCATCATTATTTCTTGTATTTTAAATATACTGAGTCTTAAATTAATGGACACAAACAATTTCCGCCAAGAATCCAAAGAGCCCTTGCTTCTAAAGCAGGATAATAAAAATGAAGACAGCACTTAGAATTAGCTCAAGAATCAAGACAATTAAAATTCTAGTCTCAATACAGATGTTCAATAGTAAAATGTCCAAATTTATGAAAAAGGCAAAATAGATAATTACAATAGTGCGCTTACTTATATTTATTAGCTTGACCTCAGATAAATTATGTCCCAAATTGTGAGCCTCTCAACTTATCCAATAATAAGTATGCTGTTCCATCCTGGCTATCATTTAATTCATTTTTCTTTAGCTTATCAGATATTCAACGTAATGAAAGTTGGAAAACTTGAAAATTCTATAGAGAATCTGGCTATATACGGTCTTGCAACAGTATCCCTCTCGCTTCTGCTAATGTCGATACAAATCTCTTTTAATAATGCCCTGACGACTCTCATATCTTAAGCAAATGGATAAAAGGAATACATCCTCTGTAACGTTTACTTAAAGAGGCAACTTTAAAATTAAAAGGAAATAATAAATATATGCAGTTCAACTTATCCTAAATGTCATGGTTTTCACGAGCATTTCCTTGATCTTCATATTTTCAAAGTAGTTTTACTTGCTAATTTAAATTATAGCAAAAATTAAATTGGGCAGCCAGAATCAGTGGCGCATAAAACTTGGCTCTATACTTTGCTGGTCTTACCAGGGTAATTTATGTTTGGAGTCTACCATACTTAACTTAATAATTTTAATAAAATATAGCACCTCCTCACTTAAAATAGGTTTACTCAAAGTATTTAGCAGGCCAGAAAGAAGTTAAATTCTCGATGTGGACTAACATATTTTCTTTCCTTCTTCACATCTATAAATATCTGACTTATTTAATTTGAATCCCTATTACCCTGTTTATCGTTGACTATTTACAGATGGGGCTTTACGGTGTTGCTATCGCAACTTCAATTCATTTTACCAATCGATTTCTGATCTGCTTCACTATTATAAAGCGTTCCAGATTCTTAATATTTCATATAAATATGGAAAGATTATCAAATATCTTTTTATTTTTATTCAATCAGTATTCAGTTTCTTGGAAAGATGAGAGATGCTACCAGAATCTACTGCCCTAATTTAAGATGTCTCTCGAATCCTGCGGGATGATTTTGTGGTCTTGGTGGGCATTCGACATGTTCACCTTTATTTCCTCTTTCATGGCTACCAGTGTACTAGCAGCTCAGACTGTTTGCAGAAACAGCATTAATCCTTGCATAATTTTACTTTTGAAACGTAGTTTTGATGTTCTATATGATTCCAGTGGGTCTAACTCAAGCCACATCAATCTCAGTGGGAAACAAAATCGGTTAAAATGACGTTCATGCTGCTCAAAAGTTTGCCTTCGTGTGCACAATTTTTGCCATCTGCTGGGCAGCAATGTCAGTAACTATCATGCTTATTTTCGATGATATTATAATCTCCCTCTTTACTCATTAAATTAAAATTAAACTCAGAAATTAATTTTGCTTTATACTGATAGCTAGGAAGTGATATCTCTTGTCCACTAGGCTTTTGTACTGATTGGTCTCTTCATAATTTTTGACTGCACTTAGTGTATCGGCTCTGGTATTATAGCTGGCATGGGAAGACAAGGCAAGGGTTCTATATTCACCATAAACTTACTTAGTTAAGATTAACTCTTATTTGAAATTAAGTAATCAAATGATTTAATCGGCTTTTGGATTATAGGTGTTCCAACTTGCATGGTGCAGGTATTTTATTTCAAATCTGGCATTGAAGCGTTGTGGTTCGGTCCTCTTTTAGCTCACTTCCTTAACACTATCTCGTACTAAGTCATATATAAATAAATATATTTAATTTGCTTACTACACTATTGTAATAAGATCAGATTGGAATGAGATAGTTGTAGAAAGTTAAAAAAGGAGATCTAGAGACAAAAAGTGAAGACTCAGATCATCACAAATCTAATTAAATACATCAAATACAAGTTATTCATTAATTTAAATACAATCGATTTCAACAAAGAAGCTTAGAAATGGATTGTTATTAGCAGAAATATCATTTAATCATTAAAGTAAAAAGCAAAAGTTCTTTGCTTCAATCGCTATCGTTTTTTAATTCGATTTCATCATTGCTTTGATCACTGCTTATTGACTCTTCCCTCTCTATTCTAGCTCTTATATCCATCACCTTTTCCTTCAATTCGATAACAACAATTTATTACTTTTAATTTGTTGAAGATAATTTGAGACATCACACTAAGTCTACTCTCCTTGATTTATTGCTCTCCCACACTTATAAAGAGCTCTCCCTTTTGCATGGCTCCTCTAACAGAATTTCCAAACTTCCGCATATCTTTAACAACAGTTAAACTAGAACATAAGTAATTTAGTTTATAAGTTTGCTCTAACTTCCTAGACTCATCCCTCAGAGAGGACTTTATCTCGCGAACGTTTTTTAGAGTAGCTAGCAAGTCAGGACTAATTTTATTCAAGAAAGAAGGATTGAACTCATCGCCTAACTTAAATTAAAGAATAGCAAATATATCTCGCTAAAACTTATTTCTTGGATTTTCCTGTTGCAAAATTGAGTTGTCATTCTCAATATACACACTATCTTGAGATCTCAAAGTGTAGGCTTGATTCATATTCCTCTAACTAGTTCTTGGCTTGTTGTTATTTGGCAAACTCTGCCCTAATCCATCAAAGAAAATAGTAATTATGATTTAGAAGAAAGGATCTATGTTGTCATGATACTTATCTGGACTCACTTCTCTTGTTAGTCTTTGATTGTTGTTTTGTAGTGAACAATAAATAAGAAAATGGTATTACAGTGATTAAGAGACCCTCTGCTTAATAGAATCATCATTTTAAAGCCCCAATCTCACAGGTGTCTCATCCGTAATAGATAACTAGAAATCTAAGTCAGACTTAACTCCGAGTGTGCCTATAACTTGCGATTCCAACTTTGATACTCAATAAATCCATATTAAAATTTAATTCTTTGGCACACCGAATCGAGAAGTAGCTCTTACTCTAGAAAGAGAATCTTCTCTTAAGGTCTTTAATTCTTGATCCTCTATGACAGATATTAATCGGCCTATCTAGCTTTATCTATCTGAAACGGGTGTCGTTTCTTAGTTTTAAACTATGCTTAGTGTATTGAATTATGATTGGGGCTGATTATCATTTGCCTAATCTTGCTCCAATTACTGTTATTGCTGTTTTTAGAAATCTTCCAAGTCATTGAGAACGATTTTCTTCATGGTCAAATAAGAAATCTAGCGACGCTTTTTGTGCGAGATGCCATTTGAATCTGTGTTATCTTCTTAGGAGTCAGTGCTTGAAGATTCTTCCTATTCTCCTTCACAAATATATGGATTATATATAGCAAGGAACAAATATTAAATACGTCACCTTTTCGAGGACCTTCCTCATTTTTCAATTATTCATCTTCCAGCCAGTCATATACTCATTTTTATTTTAATACGACTCTATTCTTTATTGTAATATCATTTTTAAGTTTACTTTTGCCTATCTTTGATAGTTGCAAAGGCATCCCCAGCGATTATGATGAAAATATTCATCAACACCTGCATGGAAAGGAACACAAATGTAAAAATGAAGAGAGCACCCACTATCAGATCAATCTACATCACTTCCATAAAAGTATTTGATATCTCATCTCCCATCATCATGCAGTAGAGAGTATTGAAAGCGTTCGAAGGCTGCTAGAACCTCCAACCTTGCCAAAATACAGACATCCCAAACATCGCAAAGCCAATGAAAATAGGAAGTACGTTTATTAAATTTCTGAAAATATCAGGCCCGGAGTATGCCACTGTCCTTGAAAAGAATGAATATAGGATATTATTGAAGTGTAAAAGAATGAGAAATCTTGAGAGTGCTCGATGTATTTTGTTATAGAGATCCAACATAAGAAGCACCCTAATCCAACAAACAGAGTCTAAGTTGAAAGAGGTATCGAGTCTCGAGCTATGAACATGACAGATCCAAATATCTGAAAGAAGTTTCCCACAATTATGACGATTGACCAGTAGCTGAAGATCTTTACCTTATCTAGTTACAAAATTAAGGCTTCAATCTTGTTCTTACCTGAGAAGGTGAGATTTTCCCATTTGAGATTTTTACTTGTACTCTGCACTATGGCATCAATTTATTGCTCGCTCATTTCTTCATCATCTCTTGTTATGCTTTAATATAGATTTGTGATTTGCTTCTTATATTAGGTATTTTTAGTTGATATCATAGATTTGCTGCGTTACTAAAGATACCATGAACTGGAAATAATATGCTTACAAGTCTCATTAGTGGAGTTGCCCCAAAGTCTTGGCTCTCTTTGTATTTTTGTCTAATATCTTTGTACAGTCTAGCTACCTTAAGGTAGTATTCGAAATTCAAGGTATATTACTTTAACATTATAGAGGACAATATTTTTAACGAGTAATATAAAATGTGCAAGACTAAGGAAGTAATTCCAAAAATCAAGACCATGAAGCAATTCGTCGCAACGTATGCATTATTTAGGAGTTCTCCAGTTTTATCACAAGTCTTTGTATCAAGATTAAGAGTGAGTTTTATTAAATTTCTGTCTTAGAAATCAATCAATAAAAAATAACTTTCATTTAAAATCAAACTGCTGTTTGATCTGCCAAACGAAGCAACTAGTTTAGAAATCGTCATATCGAGAATAATCTATGGTGACGTTGTAATTGAGATTTATAGACTGGGTGAGATTTAAGAATTACTTTAAGGTTCCATCGCTTATATATGGCTCTTTAAACATTTCAAAGTTTTCATTGGTAAGTCCATACTCAAGTTCATAAGAAATAGAAATCAATAAAGCATTAATAATTTGTGTATCTAGTTCGTAAAGACCAACATATGACTTCTTCAAGTAGGTCACATCCATTCTAACTGGGCATATTTCTTTAGGGTCCTTGCTAAAAATGCAAGTGTTTCCTCCCTTTTACTAAGAATATAGATCTAGCATATCCCCATTAGTGAGGTCATAGTAAGCATTTACTGATTATTAAATGAATTCTGCTAGGTCCTTAAGATTGAAGAAGTGCTTAGTCCTGGGGTAAGTTGGATTTTAATAGTCTGTTCCATCATCGAAAAATTAGCGATAGAAGACAATAGCATGAGCTCGGTAGTGTTAGCCCTATGAGCTTACCAGGAAGCAGACTTAGAGAGTTGTTACAATCAACAAAATCAGATGGATCATGAATTTCCAAGGGAATCTATCTATTATTTCAAGTAAGACCACTTATAATAACATGGGATATCAATGATAAAAGAGGAATTCATGATTAGTGATTTACTTATAACAAAGCTCTCAAAACTATACTTACTATAGCTTTCATATTTATCGAGAGGTCCCATTTGGATTCTATCCCTGAGAGGCATTAAAAGTTTTTTCCTTTTCTCTTTATCAGAATTCAAAAGAATTTTGATTAAAAACAAACTTTAATTCTTGCTGACTATCTTTTGCCGATTTTCATCATCTTCTTGCTCTTGATAATTTTTAATTATTATAGAAGTTGAAATGTCATCAATTTTAACCACCTTTTTCTTATTAGATTTTGTGCTATAAAAATTATTGCATTAATACACGTATATAATATAAATTTGCTCCTTAATTCTTCAGAATCGATGCTCTATTCAGTATCTTCTTTATCTTCATATTGAGTGTTTTAAGTTTCATTACTATTGCCATATGTCTCCACTCTCTTAGAAGTTTATCTTCCTCTTTTAGTCTCTTATTACTTCTTCATTAATAAAGCACAAATGGATGAGGGTTTAATTATCTAATAATTTTATGAATTAACTTGTAAAATCAGAAATCACTCTAAGGATTAAGCTTTTGATTGATGTAAGTTTTTATTTTAAAAATCAACATTTGATATATTTTGCTTATTGAATATTCCTTGATATTTGATTTAGAAATATTCCTTATGATGCTACTGAGCAGGATATGAGAGACACGCTCAGACTAGCTGGTCCATTTGAGCAATTCAGATTGAAGACAGATGTCAAAACGAACCAACCCAAAGGCTATGGATTCTGTGAGTATAGAGACCCGGACGTGGCTGCATCTGCGCTCAGAAACCTAAACAAAGCAGAAATAAACGGACGCACAATTAAAGTAGACTTTGCTTCAGATAACAAGAATGGAAATAATCTTAAGGTGAGGCAGAATTAAAAATGCTAATAACCTTTAGGATGAGGATGTTAAATATAGAGACAGAGCTGAACTAGTGAATTTTAAAATGTTTGTTTAATTTTCTTTAAAGGAGTGAATTAAAAGGGTGACTACATATCTGACCACGAAGTGACAGTTGAAGATCTCCTTAACTCACTCTCTTCTGAGTAAGAGCAACTTCTCCTCTTTGGAATTAAGGACGCATTCGAATCGATGCAAAGAGATAACCCTCGCTCAGCAGAGCAAATGATTGAGACCTTAGCTCAGGATGAAACCTTGCTAGATAGCTTAACTCAAATGCTAGAAAGAGTTCAATAGAATCATGGAGGTCCTCAGTATATGTCCCAGGGAGGTATTTATCACTATAATGCAGCAGCAGCTAGTGGGATGATGTTTCCAGGTGGAGGAATGAGTTAATCTGCTAGCCCTGGATATGGAGGAGGGTACAATAACTCATATTGAAAAATAGTTACCTTGAGTTTTAATTAACCTTAATTAGTTTTTCTTTTTCAAGGAACAATTCAATTTTTCAAAATGTTAATTTAAGGAATATTTCCAACTAATTACATCTATGATTTTAAACTATTCTTACAAAAAACGCAAGATGGATTGCTCTGTGCTTCAGCAGAGTAGAGGGGCTTATACAATCTATAACACAGTTATAAATTTTAGGATAACACAACAACAACTATCCATAGGCAAATAAATAGCAACTTACTATTGGCCACTAGTAGTAGGATAGGAGCTGGTTTGCTATTATCCACTGGGGAGATGTCCTTGCATGCCTGCAAATTATTAAGGTTTCATTAATCAGGAAACAACTTAAATTCTTAATTAACTTTTATAATACCTCTTCTAATTAGTTAAGTTGATACATTAAATTAATATCGCCAAGTTACTTTTCTTACTCAATTTGTACCTCTATTTTCGATGTTTTTGTGTAATATAATTATTCTTGAGATATGAGTTAAACATTTATTATTGTTATTTCAGAGCTCCTTTAATGATGAGTAATAATACTGCTGCTACTCAAGCCGAAGTTGTTTTCTCAAAAAGCCAAGCCAACGATCAACACACCACATCGAATTCTCACCAAGTTTAACTCTCCTCTCAAATTGATACTAAAATCATGGAAAAGAGGAAAAATGCTTAAAACTTATAGCAGAATCAGCCAAGTGGAAACAATAGCATCCTGGCAAATAGCACTTTCATGAGAAACAATTTCGTTCGAAAAGGTTATCATTTATTATTTTATCTTTCTAAAGGTGAAAAGTAAACCAGCAATCTCCAATCCCAAACTGCCTAAGAAATCAATACTAGCTTGAAGCCTAAGAATGCATAGAGCATCCCTATTATCACTTAATTATTAACTATGATTGATATTTTAAGCTTTCTTTTTTAAACTTTCACGAACATGAACAGCAATTCCTAACAGATGTAACAATAGCAGGCAGTGAATGAATAAAAAAACAGCCAAAAGCAGCTGTAAAAGTAAGAGCACTTTCTCAACCAACAGTAAGTAAATCCTCAGCAGCAAACTGCCTTGGAGAACTTAGTGTTTTACAAACCATCAAGTTAAGGTGCAAAGGGGAAACCGTCCCTCAAGATTAAATTATTCTTATAATGTGTTAGATAGGTGGAGGGTAATCAAGAAATTTAAATGCTTCTTTGAAGAACAACCTTACCTAAAATCCGAGTACAGTAGCTAATGATACCTCCCCTTATAGGGAGTTCATTTTAAACAAGACTCAAGACATCAAATCTAGTTATAAGCTATCATAATTAGTCTGAAAATATGTTATGAAGTACTATTTTATCAAATGGAAACAAGATACAGGCTCAAAATGGTTTAGCACAAAGATAGCAGTAAATTCAGGCTTTGAACTAGGATAGAAGTTTTGACTAGCTGAGGGCTTAGCATCATGCCTATGCCATGGACACAAATAGTCTTCAAATTCAATACCAAGCCATGCTGATGGTAAATAAGAGCGTGCTCAATTCATAACAAACCCAGGGTTAAGGCTAAAGTAAATAAGCTGGTGGGCTCAAGTAAAGAAATGAGGTTAGCTTGGAAAATAGAGATGAGGGATTCGGCCATTTCATTAATGGAGAGAAAGATAAGCAATCTTCACAGCCACTCATCTTAAAGCAGGCCATAATTCAAAGGCAATAGACTTTCACTCAAAATAATGTTGCCAGAGAAATATTTAATAATCTGTATGATGTTTTAAATTTTAAAGAGTGAGTAAATCGCCTGGAGTAATTCACATGAACCAGAACTTGATGGTTGATCTAAAAAGCGATAAGAAACTTCAATAAATTCATAACATCTATCTTTAATCTTTTAAATATTTTGAATTCACTTATCTTAATAGCAACGGTAGTGGATTATAGATGCAATCTTAATCTCATGTGTAAAATCAAAATGGTCCTTAGTAAATGAATGGCATCAAAGATTTTACTCATTTCTAAAGCCAGTAAGTCCAAAGCTAGACTAATCAAAATGGGAGCATGGGAGAGAGGTCTCTAATTCAACAGAAGAGAAAAGTGAAACCGTCAACTGCAGGCAATCCATCCACTGCATCAAAGCATCACAACAACGCCTAGTCTTAAATGAGCAACTATAAATTTATTGTAAATAAACAGATTATATTTTCATAACATACCCTATCATCAAGCAGCTGCCATGCTCTCACATACTTTTCTCCCTTATGATAACAACACCAAAGGTAGATCTAAGTCCCCTTAGAAATTTATAAATGGCCAAAAGTTTCCACAGTTACTTCACTATTTTAAATATACTTAGTTTATTTTATAGTCTCAAACTCCTTAAACTAATTTGTCAATGGTGAGGATGGACGAGTATAGCCTTTAAAACCAAATGTCCAAAATAGCTTTTAGCAACGGAGCTACCATCCAATAAAACTCTTCTCAAATCATGTAAAAGAACTATCATAATAACTAGTTTCATCCTAAGGGGTCTAATCCTTAAGTTGCTGAGAATTTATTTGGGAGAAAGAAGTACAGTTTTAAAAACAGTTGAGTACCTATTCTATGCTTCTTCATATTTTACATAAGTTTATAGCCATAATCTCTTGGTTAGATCAGTCCAATCCCAAATAACAGACCCTCTCTCGCTCTGGATAAGAACAGAGTTAATTCTGAGAATAAGAATCTGATGGATTAGAATTACCCCATTAGCTCTGCTTCAGACTTCATTAATCCATTTTTCATTTAGGTGAGTTCTTTAATTTTATTTATAATTTGATCCAATCTAGCTCTATAACCCTAATTAAGTTAGACAGAATGGGCTGGGGAATAAGATCAAGATCACCCGAAACAAGAACTTGCTAAACTAGACTACTATTCTTCCTTCCTCTTCAAAGCTTCACAAAATGGATATATAATTAAACTATTGTATAGCTAGAAGGAGACCTGTCAAATGGGAAGTTTGCACTTTGTAAAAACACAAAGGCCAAATTTGTGGATCTATAAACCCATAGCAGCAAAACCTAAAATGTCTCTTAAATCGTTATATATAGAGAGTAGTTTAAATGCTATATTTAATAATTAGAAATCGTTGCTTCAGCTAAAGAGGACCTGCAGGAATAAGCGCAGTTGTATTAGAAAATGGATTAAAATAATAGCAACAACATCATACAGAAACCCTCAAATAGAAATAGGCAAGAAGGTTATGAGATTTACAACTTCGATCATGTTTAAGACTCATCATAGAATACTTACACTTAAGGGGGATAGCAAAAAGGGCTGAGTAGTTAAATAGCCAAACCACAGCATTAAACTCTCAAACTTAAATTCATATCATCCAAGGAAAGAGAAGCAAATCAAGACATCTAATAAAGCAAGTAGGAAACTTTTAACTCAGAGAATGGTAAAATCACTATGGGACTGGAGAATGTTAAAATAGGAAACAAAGAGGATGCTAGAGTTAAAATGATGCAACTACTTGAGAGGTAAAAAATAGACGGCAGCTAAAAGATAAGTGAATACGTTCAGAAAAAACAAAATTAGAAATAAGATATGACCAAATTTAGGGGATGCAAATATAACTTTTAAAATAAATCTGAACTAATTTAAAATTGTCTTATTTTTAATTTCTTTTTTCCATGTATTTATGTCTGATCGAAACTAAAGTTTTTAAACTTACAGAATTTAGATTCTAAATGAGACAAGCAACGCTAGAAATTCAACATCTTTCTATAAGAAGGTGACTTTTAATCGCTTTCTTTAATATTTTCCTTATAATTTCTCTGATAGAAAAAATATATCCAACCTGCTTATTGATAAATATTTTTATTTTCCACTTATATTGAATCTGATTGTGTACTTTCCATTATAAATTGGGATGATGTTAAATCAATCTCTCCAGAAATTGATTAAGATACTTATTCTATATGAGGGACAGCAAGAGCACAGCAAAGAACAGATACAGCTTGAGTTCTGAAGACCATTCATCAGAAGAAATAGAGCACCTTGCAGATCTAGCAGATGAATCAGAGTAGGACTACAGAGACAAGTTAACAGAACAATTCATACTAGAGCATCTCCAAAGCAAAGAACTATCTCATTTTCAATATCCTAAATTGTTTTACCTGCTCAGCAAGTCAATGAACAATATAAGCCAGACTTAATGAGCCAGGAATAGATTGACTATCAATCCATTGAGACACCTGCTATTCTTAATTTGCATCCAACAGATGATTTTTCAGAAATGGAAAACCCAGAAAGCAATCAGCAAACCAACACCTAAGACGAGAATTAGGTAAATACCTATGGGAGTTCATCTAATAACCGTGTCAGCGAGTTTAACTTAGAAGCAAACTTTTTAAAATCACGAAATAGAATGATCGTAGTTCTTTTCTTATTTAAACAACTTCTAGATTTTGGATGAAAGCTAAAATGAAACTAGCACGAAGAAGCATTAAATCTAAAAACTGATCGTTGAGGAAATGCAGCCTCTCTACTATTTTAAATTTCAACTTCGTTCTTTTGATAGAAATATTTCAATGTGAAACCAAAGCTGCTGGAATCGATGTCTTTCGAAGACTCTAACAACTTTAACTAATTCCTGTAAGGATCTCACTACGCAGCTGGGCAAACCTCCTCAGGAAGCAACTTAAATAATCCTAAGAGCTCTGGGTTGAAAGAGGCAGCTACCCCATTCTTCCTAGGCTCTCCTGTTAACAACGCAAACAACTAATTTCCATTTAACATTTCTCATAATAAATGATAACAGATATTTTCTAATTAGACAGTCTGAGGCTGCAAAGTTTCAATATTGTTGATTATTAATGTAAATAAAAGTTAAGGCAGCTCTGATAGCCACATAGCTTCCTTTGGAGGAGTCCATTATGGGAAGGAGTCTCAAACTACTCTGCGAGTTAGGATAAGGCAGCCAAAAGAGACAGTCATGAACTTTGAAAACCTCTAATATGAAAGCTATTGTTAATATTTAAACTAATGCTAATTTGTTGTAGCTTTGGAGGGAGCTAAAGAAGCCAACATGACAGTCCTAATTTTTGAATATCCTCCTCTCATTCATACCTATGAAGCCTCAGCAGTGCTAATTTTCCATGATTGAAAGCAAAAGCCGAGGGTTTTATTTTGTTTTATGCATCGAGAATAATATGCTAATCATTTGATATATTTGTAGTCCATGCAAACTGTGAGTTATAAATGGAACTTATATTATAGCATTCGTTTAATAATTTATGGATTAATTGCATTGAAATTATAATAGAGCTTAACTTAATGATGGGTTTATGGGAATGCTGCTGAAACTAAAGATTATCGAAATTTAAATAAAGACGCTTGAGTTTCGTTCTCTCTGCTCCAAATGATGGATTAGAGAACAAACTCTTGCATAATTGTTTAGGTTCAAGCCATATATGTAATCCAAACATATATTTATATAAGACAATTGAGAAGTTTCTGCGAACAATTTATTACAGATTCTATCTTGCGATAGCCCATGTCCTTTCTCTCATTAAATATAGTTCAACATATGATATGGATATGGATTAGTGGATGGCTTGTTGCTTGAGTTCTGAGAATTGCTTGTCTACATTTTGGCCGAACTCTTGGATGGGGTGTGCCTCCACGTGCTTGGCACTTTGGCTGCGCTTTATCTGACTGGCAGTGTCGCTTCCATGCTCCACCTCCATCTCAGTGTAGCGAGAGACGTCGATGTATGATCTCACATCCTTCTCCTGCTCTGCTCTCACTTGCAGTCTCAAGTAAACCCTTCTATCTTCACTTAAAAAAATACGTGTTCTCTTAAGACTGCAAATGAATACTTTTTGTTTACATGTCGAAAGCTTTGTAAGTTTTTGACTGGCAGTTGGAGATGCAGGTCTTCTCAGATTCGCTCTCAGCAACTGAGAATTCATGGGTGTTGACGCAGTACTTGTGGCACTCAGTGAAAAGCAGCTGGGGAAGTGCGTAGCTCATCAAAGACTGCTTTTGATGTAAGGGGTTGCCTGCCCAGTTTGACATTTTATTGATTATTTATAATAAACCAATCTCATCCACATTCTTAATGAGAAATAAATACCGCAGGTTTATTAAGAGTGATAACCTCAATAATAGTTAAAACTTATGATAATCTCAAATTTAATAACAACACCTTCATTAATCTTAAAAGATAAGTTAATACAGTCGCACTCACATTTTCATATCAGATTAATGCTGCTTCAAATGGCCACATATACAGTCTTGCGAGAGAAGGTGTCAATTGCTTTATCAAGCTTGTTAATCTTCTCCTCCATTTCTTTTATTCTCTTCTGTAAAGCCATGCTTTGATTAGCTACTGGCATCCTCTCCAGAGCGTTTATAAGTTCTTTCTTAGTAGACTGTAAATCTTCGAGAGTGCGAAGTCTCTCATCCTCTGGCATGAGTCTCGTGCCAGCTGGCATCTTTGCTTCTTCTTCCTGCCTTCTCCTGTACTCTGCCTCGCTTTCCTTCTGCTTTTGATATTTCTCAATGTATTTGGGCACCTTTCCGAAGTCTTTGTGATGGGGATCTTGCTGCTAATTTACTCCTTGCTAAGATTGCTTGCGATTAACTGCAGCTCCCTTGTTCGGATTCAAGGCCTCAGCTTTATTGTCCTTCACATAATTACGAGGCTGCTTAGAACTATCTTATTAATTGAGGGAGGTTAAATTTGCAGCAGTAAGTGTCTGTGGTCTCTTCTGCTCCTCTTCTTGAGCTTCATAGTTTCTCATTAAAAAATAATTCTATTCAAATTGAAATACTGATATAGCATATCAAATAGTATATAAGCTATTTGAATAATTCTATGGCTGGATCTTGCTCTCTCAGTAACTTGCTTTGCCTTGGGAGGTTTGGAAGCAATCTTCTGACCTCCTACTCCTAGATCATTAGCATCTGGCTTATTATCAGTCAGTCTTTAAGTCCTATTGTTATTGGCTTTAGGAGGCAGACCTGTTGGTCTATTCATTACTGCTCCTTCTGATCCTACAATTAAGTATCTAAAATATTTATTTCCTCTTGGGGGTTTGACAGGTGCTGCAAATAAAGGAACCTTGGTGTCTTCGATTGACACTAACTTAGTATCCTCATAGATTACTACTCTTGAAATTTGAAACTCCTCAGACATAGCAGCTTGTAGCAAAGCAGTCTTGTTCGCCATTCTTATTCAATAATTGAAAGACTACAATAGGATGAAGTTTTTATCTTTGCTTTGCATCTGGTTGATTTTTATTCTGAAGTTGCGCCCTAGCATTAGGAATTTGATAATCGTACTAGTCGTGCTGCATAGATCCATTAATCTTATTCTAGCTGCTATGCCTCTGTGGTTTGCTGCCACTCATATTGTTTGGGAGTTAGTTCAATACCGCCTTAATCAAATATAGTAAAAATATAAGCTATGCAAACCCTTCGAGTAAGGACCATCCATTTGAACTGGAGATTAAACATTGGAACTAAAGGGGTTAAACTTGAGTATAGTTAGTCTTACAAGTTTTGGTTTTCCTTCTAGCCGTTGTTGCTACGAGTGCTCTCCTATCCAAATACATTAAGCACATTTTAAAGAGTAATCCTCTTTTTAAAGAGGCCTTTACTTACTGGAACACCATTTCTGACCTTGGCTTCAACGCTTTGGAATCTCTTCATTTTCCACTCTTGCTCTAAATATTGTTTTATTTAGAATTTCGTTTACTGGGGTGGGCATTAGCCTTTTCCTCTTCTTATTTTTGCTTTGACTCTTGCTCCTTGAGTTTCATCTTATCTTTATTCTCCTTGTGGAAGTCTTTCGTGTAACTATACACCACCAACGTAAATAACCAGCAACAATCAATAAAATGAAAATATGCAACATAAATAATACTGATGTCAAAAGAAAAACTCAGTCAATCTTACGATTTCTTAATATCTGGGAAGAGTTGAGAACTCATCTGGCTATTTTCATGTTGCTGCCTTGTTTTATGAATCATTTTTAAAATATTTAAATCTATTTCCTCTTTAAATTAGTGACAACAGAATGAGGAGAATAAAATCCAAGGGAGTAATTTATTAAAATGATTAAAAATCAAATATAAAAGTCTAAGAATTAATTACAGAGAGCATCGACCGTTTTGAGTCGAAACTACATCTATTATTTTATTAAGTCTTAGTATTTTTGAGTTAGTCTATTTCTCAGAATTTGTTTCCTTTTATAATGAGTACAGCCATTCCAATATGTTATAGTGTTGGTCAGTATTAAATGATGTTGACTGACTTGGAGTCATCATTCACTCCCAAGCCCTCTCTCATATTTCTTCTCTTTTTGGATTATAGATGTCTCTCAACGTCTCTACTTTAGTTTTTCTATGAGAAGCTGGGGTCTGAAGTCATGCTAAACTAAGCAAAAAATTATTTTCCTGTTCATTTCATCAAAGGGGCGGAGATAACATAAAATCTCATAAATATTAACCGCCAATTATTATAATGAAGGTTACTTGCATTGCAACTTACTTATTTTTCAACTTCAAAGCGATCAGCTGTAATGTACTAGTCAGAAACACAATTTCCCATTTTCCAGTAGGCAGTTAGTTAGTTAATCTATATTTTATAATTCAAACACTTATAATCCAATTTATTCTCTCTATTAATTAAGAAATTAAGATCATCATAATAATTAATTGACTGATTCAGCAGATTCTATAAAAAATAGTTTAATCAATTAGTGGCCTAAGAACGCTCTTCAATCAGGAGGAACTTCTCTGGAGACTTAAGTCTAGCAGTTCTTTCCTAGCTCTCCTGAATTTATTTCATCAGCTCATCGCTATCTTGCTCTCCAATTTGATTTAATATCAATTTAATTATAGAATAAGATATGTATTTGAAACTCTAGGTAGTATTTCTCTCTAAATTCTGTTTGGAGTTCATTATAGTCTCTCTTTAAATGCTCTAAATAGTCCATTCCATTCATTATGAAAGGT
This sequence comes from Tetmemena sp. SeJ-2015, assembly GCA_027382625.1. Classification (NCBI taxonomy): domain Eukaryota; phylum Ciliophora; class Spirotrichea; order Sporadotrichida; family Oxytrichidae; genus Tetmemena; species Tetmemena sp. SeJ-2015. The sequence goes on along the minus strand of JAJKFJ010023991.1, from coordinate 8,569 downwards.
CTCTTGAATATTTTGTGATCCTCTTGAAGATTACTAATCTCTCCAACTATCTTCTGAGTCAGTCTTTGGAGTTCCCTCTCAATTTCCATAGTATTTGTTGCTGCAGGTTGATCGTAATGTTGAAGTGAAGCTTATTTGATCTAATACAAGTCTTCTTTGAGTTTTAAGTAGAAAGAAATTAAATTGAATTTGAAGTTTCTCTCTTGAAATTGAAAGTCTGATGATCCTGATCATGCTCTGCCTTGCATCATACATTCGCTTCGCTCTCACCAGAACCTTAATGCAATTAAAATAGTTTATCATGTTTAGTTTAAAGATGTTTAATTAGATAATTCTCAACGGTGATGCTTGATTCTTAAGTGCCGTAGAGAGACTCTATCTTCTTCCACTAAGCCTGTAGCATTAGTAATGTCATCAAGGCTCCTAGTGTCTTCAGAGCTAAGAAATATATGTCGTACAGATGCTCTTCTTCTTAATATTATCAATATACAATAATGATATGCTCCTCATCAATTTGATCTTTCCTGTGTAATTTCTTTTTGAGAATGTTTCCATGGTACTCACACTCTATCTACGAATAGATCTTCTTAGATTTCTTATAGTGGTAGAAGAGAGTGCGCTTCTCCTACTCGTCTTCTTCATCTATCTGTTTTTCAATTATCGAGTTCAAGAGTTCCTCCTCAGTCATATTCTCGGTATCAAGTGCAAGGATTCAAAGAAATGATATTAAAGATAATTATGTAAGATTGACTTGTAGAGTTCTGACTCCTTCCAGTCAGTAATAATTGGCTAATGATCTTGTACGTTCGATGACTTCTTTGAGTTCACGCTTGCTTCAACCAAAGACTGCTAAAGCCTTTTCATATTGCTTAAATCCACACTAGCTTTCAACTTTATAAGACCTAATATATTTGCAATTTTCAAATCTCTTCTTCTTTAGTCTTCTTCTATATGCTTTTCATCTCTAGCTGCTTTTGTTGCGTTTGAAGTCATGAGATGTCTTAGGCCATCATATGATCGATTCCGCATGTTGTTTATATCTTCCAGCGACATAGCTCTACTCCCAACCATAAATTTCCCGTTTGGCAACTGCTTTGCAAATTTGCCGCTCTCTCCTAACTTGTTATAACCAAACCTGCTTACGCTTTAAATTTTAATGAGAATTCATTTGACTTGGAGCAAATGAGGTACGACTGCCCTGAGAACTTGGTCTTTGATCAACTGATCTGAAATTAATTACAGTATTTTATAAGATGAGAATGTAAATGCCTGTCAATATCTCTACCTCTCAAGGAATCTTCTCGATGCGACCTCCTCTCTAATTTGGAGTGAGGTTAATCCTTTTAATAGTTGCTCAAGCTGCTAATTTAAATGATTTTGTTCCTAGATTTTTAATGACCGCAATAAATCTATGATCATTAGCTTAAAGAATATATTTGTTGACCTACTTGAAGTCTTGCAGAGTCTGTAAGAATCTAAGTTTTCGACCTCTGAGAAGAGCAGCATTCGAGATGGCGGTTGTAAGGCCTTGAGTGATCTCTTTAGGGAGATTCACTTTTTCTTTCGTCTAAATCTATCTTTCTAATTTCTAAGCTTCCTCTTTCAACAGATGAATCGTCAAACCTCTCTAGAGTTGAGGTTTCAATCGCTCTTACCTAAAGATCTTAATCATGAATGGCTTATTTAAATTCATCTTCTTGTTTTTTCTCTTTCTAAAAGGAAGCCTAAATTTCATTTTCAACTTTAAAAATAATAGAAGATAAATTTTCAAAACTTGCTTGAATGCTTCTTTATAAATTTGTGGGAGAGCGCTCCTCTTAATAAACTTCTTATGAGTCTACAGCTAACTTGTCTATGACTTATCTTTAATTCTTCTTGGCACATACGATTGCTCCTCACCCTCTATCCTTATTCTAGGCTATGCTAAGAGTGAAATCTTGTTCATGTCTACGAATTTTTAGAATTTCCTTTCTCCTTGCTCTTTTGCAGATTCTCTAAGATTATTGCTTTCCTCTAATTAAGGTTTGACTGCTATTCCTCCCATCGTTTGATAAAACTTTTGATTTGGTACAGCAATGTTTGAATTATAAGTGCTGTTTTAGAACTAAGACTCGCCTTTGAGAGCAGGACCTTGCTCTACGTAGTCCTTTGCTTTGAACTTGCCATTTATAATAATCGGTCTAGTTTTGAGATTAGTCAATGGTCTGATGTTATCTCGTCTTGAAGAGAGTGCGATACTATGGTCATGATAAATTAAAAGCATGATTATCTTCTTAACCTCCGAAACATCCAGGGCACTTCTTTCTTGGCGAAGCTCTTTGTAAACTCTTTATCTTATCGTCCCAGTTTATAGTCGTTGATTGACCGTTTAAAATAATAAGAATCATTATTTAAAGTGTTTCTGCTTTGCATTGGCTCAAGTCTGGAATTTAAGCCTCCAGCTCCATACTTAGTAGAATAAACGGTGCTGCTAAATTAATTCTGTGAGGAGGCTTCATTCAAATTCTGTCTGAGTGATCCCATATGATGGAGTCTCTAGCCACTGAATTCCTTAGACAAGTACTCTGTCTTGATTGTGAAAGCTTGAGGTAACTTGCTTGGCCGATCAGCTGTTTAAGTTCTCTTCTAAGTCTTGAGATACTCAGTTAAGAAACTTTGGCTCTAAGGCAAAGTTGGGCCTGTTGTATCTTAGTGCGTCCCTCTTTGATTTCCCTAAATTGGTATTACTCTTCTTTTACTAATTTCTAAAATGCTTTTAGGTCGGTCGTTGCTCTGATACTCTTTGAATAAAATCAACTCCCCTTAAGTAAAATAAGAGTCTTAAATTTAATGGATTTTATTGTCTATATCTTAAGCCTGATTTCTTCCTCTTCTGTTTTAAGTTTATTAAATGTTGCGCTTGTTGAAAAAGGACTAGTTCTAAGTCTAGCTGAACACCTATTACTGTTGCTCCTTTTAATCATTATAAACAGTTTAGGAAGTTGAATCTCCAGTATTCATGAAGGACTCATTATAAAGGTGATTAATGATAACATGAATGATAAATGAGAAATCATCTGCTGTTTGAAGTTGATCTAGCTTTTAATTAACTCTGTCAAGCATTTAGTTAAGATGACTAGGGTTGCTGAGTATTTACTATATTTAAATAGTGTCATTATAAGCCCCTGAGGGATCTGTAGAGGCATTTCTGATTTGATATGCATCTTAAGAACTCTCACTCTTCATAGTTTGAGTAAAAGTCTTATTTATTCTGTTTTTACCTTTCCTTGTACTCTGCTTTGATTGTATAGAAAAAATAAAAGTAATCTTAAATGTGACTTTTTCCGGTGTCTCTTCTGCTGTTAAAAATTACATAAATTTATATGTTCTTGATTATCGAGACCAAGTTAAACAAAGACATAACACAAAGTTCTTTATAGGTCTAGTCCTCATCAACCACGAATTCTCTCACCTCATCATATAATTACAATCTAGTTTAATTATAATCAAGTAGTTGATTCTAGTGGTCATTCAAAAACAAAAATAATGCAATTTATTTCCATCATTCTAGTCAAACTAATTTACTTCGCTTCTATCTATGACCTTAGATTGCTTCGTTGAAGATTAAGCCATTATAGCTTCATTTAATAAATTTAGAGCATATTTATCGAAATTAAAATGAATTTTTAATTTTTTGCCAGTTCTTAGCTAGAAGAAGCTCCCAATAGTACAGGAGATTCTGGTTCTTTTTCAGCATTTTCAGTCTAGGCTATTTTCCTCTTTTTCGACTTATTTTTATTTTTCTTCTTGTGCTTTTTCTTGCCTTAATCAATGAAAGCTCTATAATTTATTTAGATTTATGAATAGTGACTGATAAAGTTTCTCAAGGAATTCCTACGACTGATTTTTAACGATTTCTAAGTTTCTCTTATTACTGTGAGAGCGCCTGCTTAAGATTTAGTTTACTTCTTTGTAGTGGTCAAGAGTTTCCGTAATCAGCTGCTTTTTAAATTACTTGAGTTATTTAGTTTCCTGCTATGCCTAGAAATCTTCTTGATTTTTATTTTATCTATTCTATGACGTCTCAGCTTAATACAAATATAAAAAAAACAATATTATATTTTTACTTAGTTCTTCATTTTTTTGAGATACTTCCTATACATCCATTAGTTGCTTCCATAAGTAGCTTTCTAGCCATTTTCACTTGGTTGCTCAAGTTTCTACCTGTTATCTTCAAACTATTCTAAGTACTCAGGTAAGTTAACCTGGTTTTAGTCTGCTGTAGTTAACTAGGTAGGCTGTTGATATTTATTCACCAAGTTGCCTGTTAGGTTGAGATCTTTGAGAACATTTAAAGGGATCTTATCTATGTCAGCAGCTGTGAAAGTTGAATTTTAAGCCTGGAAGGAGGTAGGCTGGCCGAAACTCCCAAACTGATAGTTCTTCATTATGATATTTATGTTGTTATTTGCAACAATCTGACTCGGTAGACTTGCCTTCTAATTATAGCTAAAAAGAATAAAAAGTTGAATTAGAAAATTAGTTTTGTCATTAGTAGAAGACCGTTTCTAGTGCTAACTATTTAGGTTTTATGTTTTTGAAGCCTTTTTCATGTTCCCTTCTTGATTTTAATTTCTGCTTGGGTTTATAATCGTATCTGAGTCTTTTTCATAGCCTGATAGCTAACTTGAGGAGGGATCTATCATTTTTTACTACTGTTCTTTTCTTGATTAATTGTTATTGGCTGTTTGAATGAATCTCGGATCTGTTTTCTTAACCCTTTTTTTATTAATTATGGATCCTTTTTTATTTCTTATACTCTCCTTAACTACCTGGTCAAGATTCAAAATTTGTAAAGAAATAAATAATAATTAAACAACAAATGCATGTTGTTTTGAGGCTGATATTAGTGTTATAATCGGACCAAATATTATTAAAGTGCTGATGATGCAATCCAATATAAATAAAATTCACAAAAACTATCCCTTTACTTCCTACGTTTATATTACAAATAGGTAAATTGATTTAAGTTTGTGGATTTTGGAACTGCTAGTATTCGATATTAAAATTGTATGCTTTATTTACACTCTTCTTTAGACTTAACTAGAAATGTTATCTTTGATACTCATACTATTTCACTTTTACTATTGGGTATGACTATGGTTTTTACGCTTTCACTTGTTATCTCTTCTTTACTTTATGATTAAATGTGATTGCTGTTTTATTATTGTAGATACTTATCTGATTGAGAGATGGTCGGACAAATGACACTCTGCCTTATATTCTAATCTTGGTAGTCGGGATTTTACTCGTTGTCTAAAGTAACAAGTGATTAACACTAATTGTTGATAGGGTTAAATTTCATGAATGAGAGATAGGCGTTCCAAAATACTGAAATCAAGTTCATTTTTATAAAAATAAATATATTTTATAAATATTATTCACATAAGCTACTTGCAAATGCACTGGCACAAACATAAAGTTCAAGAAGGACATCAAAGGCCAAATTTTAAGACTTGTCATAAATGTAGGCCATAGTTTCTACCGCACCTCACACTAGGATTGCTGCAAAGTCATTTTAATACTTGATTAAGATTAAAATTATCATTCCACTTAATAGTGAGAGTGAAAAGTAGAAGAGTGATATTCCAAACACGGTGAAAATAGTTTAGGTGAATGCAACTTTTATCAATACAGATCTCAGTGAGCAGCCTGGACCGATCAATGGAAGTATTTTTGAGTAGACAAAATGCATAGTAGGCCCACTTATTGCAAATCCGTAAAATAGCAATCTTCCATTTTAAATATCCTTTCGTACATATCATAGATAATATTTACTTATTAATTTCTTTGATAGTCAAAACTTTTTCTAGTTTATTGTTCTCTATTAACTTAAGTTGCTTGTTCTTCTCCATTTTTATCTTAATCTACTTATTTGCAATTGCTGACGAACCCTATATTTTGAATTACTCTCCATTATAGCGAGCCAATAATCTTAAAATTATCTCTTATCTCACTTACTCTTTTCAATAGTCTGACAGAGTGCATCTCCCAAACCTGATAGCACAGATGATGTGACCATTTTTGTAATTAAGGGCTTTTTTTGTAACTTGGCTTAGTACCAACAGAGCAACTAGAGCATGTGAATTTTTGTGCCTTTAATAAAAATGTTTATGGCTGTTTTATCTACTGCTTTCAATTTAATTATTTATAGCCGAATACTAAAATGCTGATAAATTTTGATGTGATCTCTCATACTGATGAACTTAATTAAGAAAAAAGATTGCTGGTCAGAATTTATAAGAGAGAGGGAAAATCTGAATAAACACTTGAGTAAAAATTATCCAATCAAATTGAAGGGATTAGAATAAGTGTGATATAAATGGCTTTGCTTAAAATAATTAAACCTTACTCAAAACTATGAACGAAGACTCATATCCCAGCTCTCAAGACCAAATGCACTCAAATTTAAAACAATGCTTTGGAGACAACTTCCATAAGAAGTATATACATAGCAATTCTGATAAACCAGCTAGCGACAATGAAAATTTAAATGAAGACTCCAGATTCTAAATCGAAGAGCAGAGCAAATCAGACGATCTAAATCAGAGTGATCCCCACTCACTCAATCTTAAATAGAATATTTATATTACTTAATAATGATGCAAATATTTTAGTTAATTCTGAGATACTAAATTCACTTGAACATTAATAAGATTTTCACGATAGCACATGGCTACCTCCATCAGAATTCAATGGGAAGACTGCAGCTCAAGCCAACTAAAAGCTAAAGCAAAAGCAACTATTTTTCTCAAGACCAGATCATAACTATCAAAGTGCTCAATAGTAACCTCTCTAAAATAATTCTCTCTTTACTAAAGAATAAAGGCAACTAATTTTCCCTCAAACTCTCAAAAGTGTTAATAATAATGAATCTAATAGCTCTAAAAGAACAGTTCCCAAGTTTCTGGCAGCTAATCAGAAAAATAAAATGAGCGAGAGCAAGACTCCAATTAAGTAGGAGATATTTTATACATTTATTTTGAGATCAAAGAGTTTGAAAAATCACCCATGAAAGATTTAAAAGAAAAGGACCTAGTAATTGGTCAATTAACACCTGATGATAATGATAATTTTGTGACTGCAAAAAACTCCTTGAATTAACTGTTTTCTCTATTTATATTGATTGAATGCTATAGATGGGCACACTTATTAGAGTATATTTAATTTATTGCTTTGAGAATTAAAATCACACTTCAGAAGAAGACGCTACTTGTTGGTTAAGTGCCTTGCCTGCACATAATTTTTTATTATTTCTTTAAATGCATCGACTCCAGATTTTGAAAAATAAGGTTCCTTAGCCTCATCTTGCAACCAGCCTGCAGAAACAGTGGAACAAAATAATCCTAATTCTGATTTTGACTTTGACCTGCTCAAGTAAAAGCTAATCGCTCAGCAAAACTTAGATCATAAATTTCTTAAAAAGTTTGACTTTAAATTTTTGTAAGAGTAATCCAAGCTTCAGGAAGATCCAGAAATTGAATCATCGATTGAAGATTAAGGGAGCAAATGTATGCTGATGAACAAGTCTCTGATTGAGAGAATGTTCTTGAAGCACAATAACATTACAGCTTCAGAAAAGTTTGACATGCTCTTGTCTATGCTCTCCATTGCTAACTCTGAGGATGAGGATTCATAGCCCAACTAGCCTAAAAAGAAGAGACAGCAGCATAAGAGAAATACTAAAGCCAAATAGGTTACTGCAAAAAAGGTCCCTAAATTCCTGACTCCAAGTCTGCAGAGCATCACTGAGAATTTAATTATTGTTTCAAGTTTATTATGTGTTGAGTAGGATGATCATTCTGAATTAGATTAGCTTCTCGCCTCTTAATAAAAATAGATAAACGAGAAGAATTCTGAAGAAATGAATAAGATTGACATAAACAATAGAAATTAGGATTCATCAGACAATGTGATACAGTTAAGAGAGAGTGATCTTGACGAATCAAATTGGTCTGAGAAATAAGAGACTCATTAGCATAAACCCTCAACGAAGGAATAAATAGGTTCTGATTAAGATGAATAAAAATCTATTGACAAGCAAGGACTAATAGAGAATATATAAATCTCTCCTTCTTAGGTCAATAGTAAAAGCAAAGGGAAGAATAAGCCAAAAACCTATGAGATGGAAGTTAATTTGAGTTACTATCCTGGAGTCAAGCCTCGTAAACTCCACAAGTTTGAGTTCAAACTAAATGAGGTTGGCCTCTATGAAATTAAACTTGGAGAACTTACTCTACATAAGTTTGACTATTAATTTAGTTATGATAAAAATTAAATTATAAATTCTATAGGAGGTATCAATATATTTCAAGGCCAATTGGTTGGGACAAGCCTAAATCTTACAATCAACTAAATAAAGTGAAGATAGAGCAGCCATATCAAGAGGTTATATAAATCCTTTGATGATGTTATGCTTATAATATGAATTTTAAGATATAGAAGGAGAATGCATTTTAGGACGATCCAGAAGATTTAAAGAGCATAGTGCAGCTTTTGACTTTTGATGAGCAATTAGACAAGATAAAAC
>JAJKFJ010023990.1:0-24614 GCA_027382625.1 Tetmemena sp. SeJ-2015 | reverse complement strand
ATAGGAATAAGTTGGATCAGTCGTATTTATATATTTAATTTCTGATTTTTAACTAAGGTAAATTGATCATTAATTTTTGATTTAATTTAACAATCTCCTAATTTTCATTAAATTCCTACCTATAATATATCGACTTTTTTAATTTTAGGTTACTAGGAAATAAGTTGAAAATGTTTGACAAAATTCTTTAAATTTAAATAGACTCATAGGTAGTTTTTTCTTTAAATGAAATAAAACCTATAGTTGTTGATGCCAACCATTTGAAAAATCTCTAGTTTAATTTAAAATGTTTTAGAGATGAAATACATTTGCTTTGGAGAAGGAACTAGATATCTGGCTCCTTCTAAGAGTGGAACCTCTCCTGCTATGATTTTGGCTTTGTATCTCTCAGCAGAAGAAGACATCCCTCCAATCAGCAGTATGGAGTATAAAGAGTTTTCTTCTGCTCTCTGCAAACTCACAGGGTCATTAACATCAGGCTTCACCTCAAAACTCAAAAGCCTTTCGCCCATGCTTGTAACTTAAAGCCTTTATACGAAATCTGATGTTGAAGTTGTTTCAACTTGCTAGCAACTCAAATAAGTCAGCAGGCTGCCCACAAATAAGATCTTTATCATTAATATTCTATAATATGTTTAATAATGCAAATAAATACGACTTTAAGGTATTTATTTAATAGAAACTTTAGTTTTACTTTTGTTTTCTGGTAGCAGCAGCAGATATTGACATTCTTTCACTAAACTTAAATTTTACTTAATAATTATCCATAATAATTCACAAAATTTTAAGCTCGATAAATATAAATTCTTTTCTTCTTATTAAAGCAATTTGCTTCAAATAATAATTAATAAGAGGAGTTAATAATTTATGAATATTTTTTTTTACAAAAAGTAATAGAATAAAATTAAAAATAATAAAAATGATGATTAAGGATTTAGAGGTTACGGATTATGATACTAAGCCCCTGACTTAAAATATAGCCAAGCGAAACCAGATCAACTTGCTAAAAAATAACTATGCTTAGTCTATTAGCTACAGAAATCCAAAGAAGAAGTCTGTTGAAATTACAATTATCTTTTTTATTTTGAAAGCACCAATCTGATGAATAGAACTTTTTTCTTCGAGAGTGGAAGTCATAACGACTTGTATTTTGCGCAGTCATTAATCCCTCCTCTAGAAAGTCTAGGAGGGACTCCCAACATAATAAAGGCTCTTCCCTTTCCGTAATCAAATCAAGCTTCTCAAAAAATGAGAGAGACGCGTTACTAAAACAGACTTAGGTAAAATCATTCGTAAAGGGAAGCACATTCTCACTCTGTCTCTTAGACAGTGGATGCTATCATTCAACTACCTTACACTCACAATATTACAACTATTTAATTAAATGAATCAAAGCTATTTAAAAAAGGGGAAATTTTATTTAAGTTAAAAAGCTTATTTGATTTCTCCAGAGTTCAAGTTAGCTTAATTTTCCAAGCCTCATAAAAAATACTGCTTTGTTTTTCTAATTTACTTATAATTCTCTATAAATAAATTCACCTTTAAAATATTGATACTTCAAGCAAGGAAAACTTAAGTGATCAAGATCTAGGGTCACGCTTTTCTCAAACAGTCTAAGATGTTGACTAGTATCCTCATATTAAAGAAGAGAAGAGATCACATATGAGAAAAAATGCAAGCAAAGAAAGCAAGGGATCTCTCAGCAAAAGTAAAGATCGTTCATAAAAGTCTAAGATTTCAAACTTTTCCAGAAAGCAGTTATCTCCACTCTAGATTGAAGAAAACTTCGACATAAACAATCCTTACTAGCTGCAGGCCATAAATTTAAGAGATCGCTCTTAGAAGTCCATTTCAGTTTGCAGCTGCTGCTAGAAGGAGTTCTCTAACTGTAAGAATAATGAGAACCAGCAAGTTGATGAAGAAGAGAATCTTCAGACATTTGATTGGCAAGGCCTCATAGATATTAAAAATGAGCGTGATGGTGTTTAGCCCAAGCAATAGAAAAGAGAGGAATATCAAGGGTCAGATCATTTTATTAAGAAGATGGACGACATAATCTTTCCTACTTCGCATAAGGGTATAAACAGAGACTAGTTTTTCTTTGATTCCCGACCTCGAATTTATTTTTTTAACTGTGGCTGATGACATCGTTCCTATTTTATCCATGTGCAACACTTGCAAAATAGACTCAGACTTTAAAAACAACTTTGTCACTCTTTAAGATAGATTTGGAGGTCTAATAAATGAAAGATGCGGTTTGAGGATGAATATTTCTCCTTAAAATGTTAAGAAAATTAAGACAACTGCAAAGAGCAATCCTAGAATAAATTCCCAGCTCATTAGACGCAAAATTCAAAGAAATAGCCAACAAAGGAAGAGGAAAATGATGAATAGTTCAATTTATGATGCAGATTAAATTAATTATCAGAGCAATTATTTCATTTCACTATTTGTTGAGATCATTTTAAAACTGAGAAAGAAAGGATTCAGAGTATGTTTAATGAAAGCGAAGGGAGTTTTAGAGCTACAAACACGACATTTCAAACTTTAAAAGCAAGTTCAAGATCCAATCACAAATATTTCCAGCATGAAGACTCCTCAAAGCTGTAAGATTATTTGAAGAGCTTTGGAGTCACGCTTTCCAGCTTAAATGGAGAAAAAGGGAAATACAGAAACGAATCACAAAATCAATAACAAGAGAATAATCAATTAGAAACCCTGAACTTAAAATCTTAGGGAGATCAGAGTCTTTCTAGAATAAATTCAAGAGGAACTAAATGGCTGATGTTAGACAGACCAAATACAACCTTGCTCAAGTAAAAATAGCCACTCTATAGTCAATCAATATTTTCACAAGAACATTTATTTCTATTCAATCTGCTATTGATAAGTAGTAGACTGTTTCTTAGTATCCTTAAAGTGTAAATAAAACAGAGGCAAACTGGAAGAAAGTAACCTTAAATTTGAGATCTCGCACTCCATCTCCAAAATCTTTTCAAAATATTCATAAGCGGAAGACAAATGAAGGAGAGATTCTAGCCATGTCCACACTTACTTAGCACAATTTATATAATTTAAATGAGGATGATGAAGTTGTAGAAAGAAAAATTTCTAAACTCTATCAAACATTTACAAGCTTGCGAAAGGACAGAAGAGAATAATCGTCATAAGAAATTGATAACTTTACTCCTAGTAGTATTCAAGAGATGACGTTTAAAGCAAGTTAAGAAATGGACAAAATTAAGGCACTCTAAAAAGAAGGGCTAATCAATTAAAGCTTAACTTATTTTAAGCTATAAGCGTCTTTCTTGAAAGATATGTAAGATGAGGCAAACACTTTTAGCTCACGGCTGCAAAAGTATGAATTTATTATGGAATTTATTTAAGCTTGCACTGAAATAAACGCTGCCTGATAGTTAAAAGATACGAGAGAAGAAATTCTTCTTTCATTCAAGGAATCAAAAGAGCATGAACAAAACTTTGATAATCTTGAGCTTAAATTTATTACCTTTTATAACTTTCGTCTCGGACAAAACTAATCCTCTTTCCGACAATTTGCCTCAGATGCCAACTCTCCCTGCAGTCCCAGTTTATCAGCCTTATTCGTTAAGCGTTGAGAGGGCTGTATTGAAACAAAATCAGGTGCTCAAATAAACCCTCATAAGCAAAACCATAAAAGCTAGACTTCAAGAGAACTAAAACAAGATACAGAAAATGCTTTTGAAGTCAAGTAAAGCTTAAGACGAGCAGGGGTACTCATTTAGAAATAAAAGCCAAGAAAATGGGAAACCAAATACAGCAAAAGTTTAAAAATAAGCCAAGCAAATAGATTTAATGCCTAAGTAATGGAGTTAAAATCAAAATAACGCTCGCAGATTAAACTAGGACTTGGAGCATAGCTTTACATACAAAAATTAATCTAAAATTTAAAATAAGGCGAATGCAGTCTAACAGCAATACAACTCTTAGAATAGATAACAAAGCCCACAGTAGAAAAATGTTAATAAATTTGTTCCTAATGCAAGAATCTTCGGTAAAATATCTAGCAAATACTAATTAAGACTCTTCATTATAATAATTTGCTAACTTTTGAATAAAATCGAATCCTAGAGGGAGGGTATTAGACTAAAGCAAGTAGTTTGAGCCTGAGACTATTGAAGAGACCTCATCAGTTTTAGAAACTGATGAGTAGAAGCAATTGAGTAAGATGAGAAGTTTAGCAGAAAGCATGAGTAAGTCTGTGTTGGACCTAAGATACTAGGAATATCTGGCTGGAGTAGAGGACTTAAACAAATTGAAGGAGTATTTGCAGAGGTATCATAAGACTATGAAGGAAGACGTTAAATTTATGATGGCTTAGCACATCGTTAGCAGAGAAAAAGAATTGGATGAGTACTATATTAAAGAAGCAACTAGCAGTTAGCTAAGTGCTGCTGCTATAGGAGTTATAACTCCTGAAATCATAGAGCAGTCGATGTGATAGATCAATATAGAAAGAATGTTAAAACTTTCATAATTAGCATTTATCTTATTTACCCTATGCAATTAATCTTATTAGATTATATAATTCTAAAGTTTTTTTTAAATTATTTAATACAAAATTTAAGGAGGAAATATTTTGTCCTTTTATTTTAATTCTGAATTTTAATAATCTTAAGTTACCTGTTGATGTAAATTATATGGATAATAATTCTTCATAGAAGTCTAATTCGTGATTCACTAGATTTCTACCAATTAAATAAAGTTCGATTGAGTAAAGGAAAGTAAGAAATTGCGTGATATTTAATAAGAGCATATTTATTCACAAGTTATCTTGCTGAATTCTAACCCCGAATATCTCAGCATACCCATAGGCTGCTGTTATATCCTTCATATCATCTTCAGTTGTTACAATCAATAATCCAATAACTAATATTTTATGAACACATTAAAATGTATTTACACTCTTTCTTCAATCAAAAATTAGACAAGAAAATAAAAAAAACAATTATAACCACTTTACTCTCCTCAATTAAAAAACCTTTTACTTTAAAGGAAATACAATTATTTATTTCTCAAAATTATTAGTATTTTTAGAAATATCTGCTGCATTTTTGTTCAAAGTAAGTCAAATTAAAAGCTATTTTTGTTTCTTAAACTTGCCTAACCCAATTTTAAATGTGTGAATGGGTCCATCGAATCCTCTCTTGTGAATTTCGTAGCCTATACTTATTTAAAACATTTAAAATATAACCAATTAAATCGCTTAATAAGTTTAAATGCTCCCTTTAAATATATTATAGATGAGATCTATAATCAAATTCATTGCGGGTAATATAATAAATTTGACTTCTCAGAAGATCGATGTGATCCTGTGGTTTGTAGCCTTTGTTCTTGATCATGGGTGGGTGGTACTCGCTCTAGATGTATCGTGGTTTGTGGTGAGCCAAGAATTTCAGACCCCCTTATATAATAAAGTAGTCCATGCCCTCTGTGTCAATTTTGACAACACCAACTTTGCCACCCTCTGGAATAATATTAATGTACTCATCCAGCTGTCTCACAGTCGCTGAAGACCTTGGATGTGCATACTGCTCTACTGTGTCATTTTCAATAATTAAAATAGGAAATTTCCATCAATAGTCAAATATGTAAGAGTATATTAGTTTAAAAATAGAAAAAATTAGTTGCCATAGATTAATACTTTTAAAATCACTTTTCTTAATCCTTTTTAAGCAAAGAAGCGAGATAAAATTATCTATAATGAAATAGGATTTTATTCAAAAATTATTTCTTATAAAAAATACAAGAAAAATATATCCCTTACTCTTATATTTTTATATTAAAAATTAATGACTCATGCCCAAAGTGAAATAGAATAAATCTACATTATTTTTGAAGATTATAAATTTTATATCTCTTTCTTATCGGCGCTCGAATATAATTTAATAAAGTAAGCGTTCTTTTTAGGATTTAAGCACCTAATGATGTTATAGTAAGTAGCTAGCAAATATTTTTCTTTCATTAATTTATTAAAAAGTCAATATTTTAAGTGCAAAATTTGTTTATATTTTCGCATCTGATTAATCCGTTTAGTACACTACCATCGAATGAGTATATGTCACAGGAGTAGTTTCCCTCTCCGAGTGCTTTGTCGATAACTCTATTAAAATAGAAACTGTGATATAGTTTTGGAATCCATTTTCTTCTATACTTTTGTTAATATATAGCACGTTCTAATCTATCAAAATAATTTAACATTTTCTCATCCCAAGGTTCAAAAGCAAAACTTTTGAATCCTATTGAAGCCGCCGCCAAAGAATACCACCCGATATTTGCACCGATGTCAACTAGATAAATCTCATTGTTTAATTTATAACTAACACTTATAAAGACAGGATTTATGAAACTATTAAGTAAGATATTTGATTCTTATTATATTCTTTAAATTGTTTGGGAAATCCTTTTGGATTTCCTTGAGAGCGATCATGACTTCCTTGGTTTAATAGCCCTCTATGCTTCCATAAATTCTGACTGATTATGATTCCCAGTGGACTTGGTTATCAGTGGGCTTGTAAGCATGAATTTTGAAGCTCTCGTAGCCCTTATCCTCGCCACCCACTATCTAAAGCACCTCTGAGTTATCTTTCAGATAGGGAACATAGTTCTTCTCACTGTTTTATAAATAACAATTTATAAAGGGCTTTTAATTTAGTTAAATATAAAAATACAACAACTGTTTGAAAAAGAAGAAGGATTACGTCTATATCTTTAATAATTAAATTCACAATGAATATTCTGATAATATTAGTTCCTTCTATATTTTTAGCTTAAATTTTCATTAGTTATATTTTATTTTAATATGATGTTAAATATTGATAATATATTTAGAGACTCTTGCTATCTTGATATTGGCTTAATTAATTTGTTCTTAAAGATCTTATTCACTATGATTAAATTTGTGTTTCATCCTTTTGCTCAATTCATTCACTAATTCCTATATTTCCTATATCCTTTTTTTATTCCAATGAAAAATTAAAATTTCTTTTAATTCTTAAAATGGTATTACATTACTCTTTGAAGTTTGCAATATTATATATTAATATATCTTCTGCGGCGGCCAGGATTTCTGAAATGATATATTATCTTTGATTATTAGAACTTACTAAGACTTTTCTTTGCTCTTCTACATTCTTTTCTCTTTTCTTTGTTAGAATTTATCAACCAAACAATTAAAAGAGAGTTTATAATTAATCAAGCCTCCTGTTTACCTATTAAGGGAGAGGCGATACGTTCTCATCTTTTTAAGAGCAAGAATCCTAGGCAATCTCTTCTTGTAAGCATCTTAAAAAATTAAGGATTTTTCAAATTTACGAATCAGAGTTTGCTAGAACCCCTAAAGCCAGTATGGATAAAATCAATATCAATTTCATTGAGATTTTTGCTGCTAAATTAAAATTTATTGATGTTTGCTGCTTCGCTAGTAGTTCAATCTGAATTTAAATTAATAAAGGATTTATGTTTTACTAGGATTCCAGTAACTTCCTATTAAATTAAATTTCAACCTTTTCTCGTCATTTTTAGCATCCATGATTAAGAAATAAAAACTGCTAAGACTGAAATAACCAATTTCATATTTAAAAAAATAAGTATAATAAAATATTCTATGGGGGATGAATTTATTAAATATAATTATTTTATTTAGAATCTATCATTTCCCAAAGATTGCTATTTTATTATAACTTTAATTATCCTATTATAATCTAAAGGTTTTAATACATTACTCTTGTTATCTGAGATTTTATTTATGAAATTTATAAACTGCTATGTAAATCATTTTTTCTCATATAGAATCACCTCATGAGAGTATAATTAATAAATAAATTTACCTCATAACCCATTGATAAGTGACACAAGAGTTTTAACAAGGAACTGCTATTTATTTATGTTTTTATAGCCTTTAAAATCTTAGCAACAATTTACTTTAAGTTTTCATATATTAATTGATTATTATTTCCCCGCTCTATTAAATTCTGATCTACTAGCTATGAAGAATAAATTAATTCCTTTTAGAAAATGAAATTTTAATTACTATTCATTTCTTTAAGTTTGAACATTACTATATTTACTTGGCGGCATTAAACTGTGAATTATTAAAATTTCTAAGAATAATTAGCAATACCTTAAAATTTGAATTATTTATTCACTAGTCATTAGGCGGCTATTCTCACTACAAAGAATTCAGAATAGCCATAAGCCTCCACCTAGTCCTCCATGTCAGCCTCAGTTTCTACGATATTACAAACTTAAAATTAAATTCCAAAAGCCTTATAATCAAATTTTATATAAAACAAGAATTGCTTATTGAGTTTTTATATTTTTAAGAACAAATCCTATAGTAAAAATATTTAAATTTATTTGCTTTATAATTAAGGAGTAGTTATTTTGCTCTTTTATATAAAATTTATGAGATTTTTGTCTTTTCTTTTATTTGGGGAACAATAAAAATGAAGTTGGTTTTATGACTAAGAACAAAGCAAAAACAGAACTCCTGATTTTCAAATATCCTTTTGTAAAAAATTTGGTAACAAAAATTTATACTTTACAAAATATATTGCTGCTTTTAGAATAGTAAATAGGTTTATCATGACCATATAAATCGTCAATATCTGTAACTTATTTGCCTTTGAAGCAAGAAAAAATTATTTCTTTTTATTTAAAATTATTTTTATTTATTTATAACATTCATTATGGATATTTACATTTTAAATGTCACCTTCGAAACTTCTCTTGTGAATTTCGTACCCCAAACTTCAAATTATAGTACTAAAAATAAAAAAAGATACATTAACAATTGCTTTTACAGAACGCTAATTATTTTAGCAAGAAATTGGTTAAATTTATTGATGAAATATTTTATAAGAATCGCAAAAATGAATAAGCGTTATAGTTAAAAATATAAACTTTATTTTAAAGCATGATTTCTTTTTAAATATGATAGTAGACTAATCTTCTTAAATAAAATAAATTCTTTTAAGTAATTATTGTAGATAAACTAAAAATGAATAAATTTATTTTATGCTTTATGAGCATGTTTTCAAAAGCATCTTTCTCTTATTAAAATAACAAGAATTATGCATTTAAATAGTAATGTTCTTTTAAAGAGTTGTTTAATTTTTGAAAACATTTTTCGCTATAACTTATAAAATATAACTTGGATTAATTGTATTCTTTCCCCTATATAGAGAAATAGTTGCGTGACTGAATGATCAAGTTAAGTTCAAAATTTAAGTGACTTTAAATTTCATAAGCAGTTAACCTTTAATTGCATACTTATAAAATAAGTCTAACTATTTCTAATATAATTAAATAATCTTCTGACTAGGTCTATGTGATCCTAAGGTCTGTAGCCCTTGTTCTTTATCATGGCTGGGTTGTACTCACTCTGAATGTAGGGAGGCTTGTAGTATTCTATGAATTATTTTGCTCCTTGCACAATATAGTAGTCCATACCTTCAGTGTCAATCTTTATGACTCCAATTTTACCTCCCTCTGGGATCAACCCAATATACTCATCCAGCATCCTCACACTTGTCACCTCTCTTGCAAAAGCTCCTTCCTCCAGTTTGTCATTTTCAACAAATTAAATAAATGATTTAATTAAGTCTCTGGCTTAAAATAGTTTTTTAGGACATCTCAAAATAAAAATTAAGTTAAAATTGTTATATTTTTGAAATATTGTTTTTTCTCATTTTTAGTATTTCTTTAAAAATTGATTCCCTATAAAAAGCTAATGAAGTTCTGACGGAAAAAATTGCTCATTTCTATATTTATGATATAAATAGTTTTTTTATAATGCATACAATTTTTTGGGTTTTCCAATTTTCGATACTAATTTTGGCTTATATTAATTTTCTGTTAATTTAAATTTAAAATTGCTTTATTTTTGTATCTTAGGTCAAATTATTATTTAATTAAATATATGGTAAATGTTGTATCTAAATTTATGAGAATGATTTGCATTTATCTCATAATTAATCTTGTTGGAATCGAGCTGTAATTTATTTATTTCTTGAATTATACAATAAAATGAGAAATAAATGCTCCGAAATATAAGGAGATTTATTCATTTTCACATCTGATCATGCCATTGAGGACGTTTCCCTCCCAGGAGAAGACATGGCAAGTGTAGTTTGCTTCTCCAAGAGCCTGGTCAATAACTTAATCATATCATATTAAACTTAGATTTAGTTCTGGAACCCATTTTCTTCAATACTTTGGTTATATATCGCACATTCTAAATAATTTTTAAAAATTCTCTTCGAATGGCTCAAACGCGAAACTCTTAAAACCGAGAGAAGCAGCCGCTAGTGAGTACCAACCAATGTTTGCACCAATGTCAATCATGTAGATTTCATTGTTTATTAAATTATCTAAAATTTTTAGCTTTATGAATTCTTTGGGAAGTCTGCTCTCACTTTCTTCATGACTTGCATTGTTGTCTTGGTCTAGCCTCCCTCGATGCTTCCATAAGTCTTAATTGCAAAGGATTCCCAGTGTCTTTGCTGCTCAGTAGTTTTATATGCATGGATCTTAAAAGTTTCAAATCCTTTTTCTTCGCCGCCCTCAATCAGTAGAACCTCAGAATTATCTTTCAGATAGGGAACGATAGTCACACCTCTTCTAGCTTTCACGCTGGATTATGAGTTCACTTCATCCAAGAAATTAAAAGAGCAATATGAATTAAAAGTGTCTTAGATATATTTATTTTTAATTTTTCTTAAAGTAGATTAATAAAAGGTCAGATATTAAATCTTTGAGATCAAGAAAAATAGCAATCTTTTAAAGAGTACTTAATAATTTTAGAAGAAGATTTGCTGCTAATCAAGTTCTTCTTATTTATTTGTCTTTCTCCTGGACCTTATAAAATAATATAAACTTTTCTTTTACTCACTAAAAAGAGGTCAATTAACTTGAAATAATATTACTTGGGCCTTGATAATTCTCTCTGCTTCCTTCTCTCTTGTCTCTTCTGGTTATTAAAAAAATAATCAAGAAATTAAAATCCTAATTTTGGTATGAGCTTTAAACCTTATGAGGCGGAGAGACTTTATGATCTTGCGAGTCGAGAGTGCAAGAGTCTTCTCCATTTGCGTCAACAGGACACCTAAAAGTAGTCAACTAAAAAAGTTTTACTGTGAGGCCACTGATGACAGAAATAGTAGTAAGGATAAATACTTGGCTGATTTCATCAATAAAATAAATGATCAATTAAAATTTAATAAAATCTATTTAAAATTGAAATTAAAACTATCGCTTATCTTTTTAATAATTATCACTTAGATAAAAGCTATGATTTGAGTTATAAGGATTATAAAAAATATTATTTTATTTAAGCTCAGAATTTAAAAAAAAAATGAGAATTAAAATAAAATATTAAATAAAAATGGATCATGTTATTGACAATTGAATTTTCGCAACTGTGAATAATTGTTAGACCATTCAAATCAGCTTATAATTCTAAGAATTTTATATCTTTTAACCTTTTTTGTATAAATACTCAGTAAAGATTAATTAAGGCGAAGCAAGCTTTAATTGAAGATGAGTATTAAGATGATAAGGAATAGGTACGATAAATCCCTCTGCTGAGATGTATTATGAAGATGAGTAAACAAGAAACTTATTTTTTTATTTGCGATATAATTACATATTGAAAATATCTGTAACGTTGATGCAATACTCCATCTGTTATTTTAATCAATCACCAAATTTATTTTTATTCTTAGCATAATTAAGGGAAATAAATGACTCTCAAAGTTAAGAATTCCTTCCAAGGAAAGAATGTAGCAATATTATCACTTAGTCACAAACTTTAAGTTTAAATTATACCTAAATTAGCTTTGTTGGACAAAATTAACATTTACTCAAAAAAGTTTAAAAATAACTTTTATTGAATGATTTTTAAACTATAAAATTTAAAATGAACTATAAAACAATTAAAAATAATAATCTTATTTGAAATCTCCTTTTTTATATATGGTGTCTTGATCTGTGGTTATTATTTCCATTCGACTTTGTGGTGGAGAAGGAGATGAAAATTTATGCATATCTGGAATTGCAATAATCAATCAATCATGTAAAACATATTGTCTTACTCAGTTTATGGGCTCAGAAGACAGCCACTGTAAAAGTAAATAGAAATAAATTTTTGCTGAAATAAAATTATAAATTATCTCAGCTTATTATTTGGATCCAGAGAAATGTTAGATTTAATTAAAAGTTTTCTCACTATTTTAAGGATAATCTTACTCATTAGACTCAATTAAATACAATTAAATTAAATATTTTTTTTTATTGAATGAATATTTTATTTTAGTATACAATATGCTTTTAATTATTATTGAAGTTGATTATCTCAAATTTCGGCTGAGACAGATTATAAAATCACATTTTTTATCCAAATCGATGCTTCATAGCTTGCTAAAAATATTTTAGACTCTTTTAAATCTTCTTTTAATTAAATTTGACATGATTTTTCGCAAACATTTTAGATTATATTACAGAGTTTTTGAATAAAACTTATATTAATTCTTTCAAAGCAAGTTGTATACATAAGTATGTTGATTTAGCTCTCTTTAAACAAACTAAAAAGTAAAAAAGCTTTAAATTTGAGTTAGAAGATTTTTCGTAAAAACTTAATCGCTTCAAAAGATTTCACTGATCAGTGGATAGCAAATTTTTTTCTCCAAAAATAAATAATCCATAAAAATAGAGCCTAAATGAGCTACATATCAAGTACTTTAGCGGGGCAAGAATTTATTGATCTTCTTAATATTTCTATACAATATCAACTTTCATACAATTTTTCTATTTGCCCTATTTCTTTTAATTTTATCACAAATTTACGACCAATTATTTTACAATACTTTTTATATTTATAATAAGATAAAGCTAAATTCAAGAATTTAGAATTAAATATTTTACTAAGATATTTTATAAGTCATCTATTCATATCTTTAATATAATTGATCAATATTGAAATTTAATATTGATAATATATTTTGAATTAAACCATTTTGTTATTTAAATAAGATTATTGCTTTATTATATCTTAAGGTTTGTTAATATTTGTAATATTCTATTTCATCACTTTTATAAATTAATTTTTGAGAGAGATTCAATTCAGAATTTAATTTGTCATTCTCATTTCAAGTTAAAATTTTTATAATTAAAATTTACTCCCCAGAAGATTCAATGCCTCTCGAAATCTTAAAGTGCAAGCAGAAAATAAATAAGTTCATCTATTATATTTCCAAAGAGAATGTAGGTCATGATTTTATGGCCTTAAATTATTTCTTAGACTAAATACTAAAGGTAAATCAATATAGAGAGTGGATAAATAGTGGATAATTAAGGATTCAATTAGAATCAACCAAAATTATTGTGACCATTTTTGGTACACAATGAAAAGCGATAAAGTTATTAGGAGATAAATATGTAGAAGAAGAAGCTGAAGAGAATTCAAATTATATCTCAACATTCATAAATTCAAAGATGAAAACATACCCTTTTATTTTTTCTAAATTAGGAGCAATTATATTCCCAATTATAAATAAATAAAATAATCTTTCATTTCAAGTTTCAATATACAAAAGTTTGATTTTATCACCTTTGAGAGAAATTAGCAATACTTTTAAATTTAAATTTCTATTAGACTATCTGTCATTATTGGACTTTTCTCACTGCAAAAAATTCAGAATGCCCATAAGCTGCTACCTAGTCCTCCATATCTTTCTCTGTGTATACAATAGTTTAATATATTATTTCTTAGGAAGATTAAAAATATTAAATATAAATTAATTTTTAGTTATATTCTATCCTGAGAAATTTTAAATAAATTATAGGGTTTAATTTGAGATGGACTTATTTTTTTAAATTTAAAGCTAATTAGAGAACAAAGGTCTTAAACCCTTTTTAAAAAAAGTTTTATATAATGGATACATTTATAAATAATAATTTTGATCTTATTAAAAGCTATGTTAAATAATTTCTCAAATAATTTGATGAGTAAGTACTATAAAATAGAGAGAAATAAACATATTCTGAATTATAATTTAAGCATACTATTCTTTGTATATATTAATAAATCACTATAATCATGAACTATATCGTTCTTCAGATTCTTATACAAAACTTTTGTATAAGAATCTTTTTATGATATTCATTGGAGTAATACATTTTATTTCAATTTTATTTTAAATAAATTGTTATAAAAGAATTGATTAAATGTTTAATTGACTTTACATATAGATTTATTATGAAATTCTGTTCAATTATTAAATGAATGCATTATAATAGGACCGTCAAACCCTCTCTTATGAATTTGGTATCCCAAGCTTCTGATTATCAAGTATAAATATTAACTATTATTCTAATTTAATATTCACTTTAATTTAAAGTAAGAAGGCACTTACAAATACAAATAGTTCAAGATAAAATTAAATTTGAAGTTGGGGGTAAATATTATTACAAAAATAAGATGGATTTAATTGTAGATAGAAATAGAGATAAAGAGGATGAGAAATTTAAAAATAAACTAGACGTTAAGAGCACTAATTAGAAATTAGCGAAATATATTTTCTTCAAATAAAAAGTAAACTATTTGTAACATATGTTTATTTATTAATTTTTAAATAAAAATCTTCTGACAAGATCGAGATGATGCTGTGGTTGGTAGCCCTTGTTCCTAATCATTGCGGGGTTGTACTCACTCTGGATGTAGGGTGGCTTGTAGTATTCTATGAATTATTTTGCTCCTTGCACTATGTAGTAGTCCATACCTTCAGTGTCAATTTTTATCACTCCAATTTTCCCTCCCTCTGGGATCAACCCAATGTAATCATCCAGCATCCTGACACTTGCTTCTTCTCTTGCAAAAGCTCCTCCCTCCAGTATGTCATTTTCAACAAATTAAATTTTATTGCTAATTTCTAATTCATGTGTCTAATATGAATTTATCAATTTTAGTCTTTGGCTAAAAATAAATTTCCTGGTGATATTTTTACTGTTTTATAAATCGATTTTTTAAAGTAATAGTAAATTTTAATTATCTTTTTCTTATCTTCCTTTTTTAAATTCCTTTAAAATATTACTTAATAATCACCTAAGCTAAAAATCAAAAGAAATAAAGAATTTTATTCCGAAAGCCACTTTTTTTCCTTCATTACAATCTGGACAATTTTAAAATTAGCTGTAAGAGAATAAATTAATAGTTTTATAATTTTGATCTTGTCAACTATTTACAAAATTATTATGTCTTTATCATTTTCTTATAAACTATAATCTATAGGTGAATAAAAATCATAAGTTTAATAAGACTAAAACAATTGATTCAAATGACAATATATTTAGTTTATTTATTGATTTTCACATCTGATCATGCCATTGAGTACGTTTCCCTCCCAGGAGAAGACGTGGCAAGTGTAATTTGCATCGCCAAGAGCCTGGTCAATAACTTAATCACATAAAATTAAACTTAGATTTAGTTTTGGAATCCATTTTCTTCAATACTTTTGTTTATATATCGCACATTCTAAAATAACAAACATCAATTAAATTTTGAATCTCCTCCAATGGCTCAAACGCAAAACTCTTAAAGCCGAGAGATGCAGCCGCTAATGAATACCAACCAATATTTGCACCAATGTCAATCATATAGATTTCATTGTTATCTTATTTCCTTTAAGAAATTATTTTTTTAATTGTTCGGGAAATCTGCTCTGACTTTCTTCATGGCTTGCATAGTTGACTTAGTCTAGCCTCCCTCGATGCTTCCATAAGTTTTAATTGAATAGGATTCCCAGTGCCTCTGCTGCTCAGTAGTTTTGTAAGCATGGATCTTGAAAGTTTCAAATCCTGTGTCTTTGCCGCCCTTTATTACAAGTACCTCAGAATTATCTTTCAGATAAGGTATTTAATAGGAAAGTTAAAACTTAAAAATCTTATTGCATAAAAGTAGCCTGGAAATAAACGTAAAACCTTTTCTTTAATTGATTTGAGTCTAGTGAGATGAATTTTTTTAAATTTTCTATTTCAGTTATCCTCTGTATAAAGATATAGAGTGCTTAATTGATATTTGTGTTGATTAGGTGAGTTCCTCATAGAGCTAAAATAAATACTACTATCCAGGCTAGTTTGGCTGATTTTTATCCCTTCTTCAAGGTTTTGAAGGTTTAAAAATATTCAATAAACTTAATTATAATAGAGAATGGATAGAGTTATTTCAGATCATTTTGCAGGTTACTCATTTAGAGTAATGAAAATAGTTTTTTATGCAAGATTGCCTGTAGCTTTCTGCTTCATGGTTAATTATGGGAGCGACTCACATCCTGTAGTCTCTTAAATCAATTTTTAAGAAGGCTAGATTATTTTTTTCAAAAAAAATACTTCATAATGCAGATTTTTTTAAAAAAATAAAGTTTTAATATTCGGAGAGCTTAAATTAGCTAATAACGGTGGTGAGCCGATATAATAATTCAATGACTCCCCTCATTCTATTAGGAGGATTGTATCACTGCTGATATCTTCTATTTATGCCCTTGTGGGATTCTCCTTAATTTCACTGCTACTGAGATAAGGGACAATAGTCACGTGTTCTCTTGCTTTCACGTTGGATTAAATTATCTCTTCGCTCAAGAATATAATTATCAATTTTCATTCAAATAATACTCTCTCACCATATTATAATTATATTTAAAAAATATTCATAGTTTTATAAAATTTTGAGGTCTATAAAAAATATTTTAAGTTAGTTTCTAAAATATTTTGCTTAAGATAGGAGGCTCCTCCTACTGTTAGGCTTGCTAATTATAGGTGAGAATTTAATAAAAAAGAGAATTAGATTTTAAATTAAAATGGAATAAATCAGTGACAGTTGAAGTGTGTCCAATTTAAATAATAATTACACCATTCGATTCAGCATCAAATTTTAAGAAATTTTTATCCTAGCAACTTTTGTGTGGGAGTGCTCAGTCAAGAGTTATAAGCGACACAAGTTCAGACGAAGATGATGATGAGGATGACGAGGAGTGCGAGCGATATATCTCGCAGCTGAGGGGATACGAAGATTATTAAAGAAGCAACTCATATTATTTTTTATTCTCTATCGAACAAGCTGTAGATCAGGGAGTGAATCTGCGATTTCAACTGACAAGAAGTTACAAATCCCCATTTATCATTTTAAACAATCACCGATTTTAATTAAAATTCCAGCTAGATTTGGTTACCTTCTGGACCTTATAAAATAATATAAACTTTTCTTTTACTCACTAAAAAGAAGATAATTAATTTGAAATAATATTACTTGGGCCTTGATAATTCTCTCTGCTTCCTTCTCTCTTGCCTCCTCTGGTTATCAAATAATAATGACTTATAAAATTAAAATCCTAATTTTGGTATGAGCTTTAAATCTTCTGAGGCTGAGAGACTTTAAGATCTTGCGAGTCTAGAGTGCAAGAGTCTTCTCCACTTGCGTCAACAGGACACCTAAAAGTAGTCAACTTCAAATATTTTATACTGTGAGGCCACTGATGACAGAAACAGTAGTAAAGAAATTATTTTCACAATTTTCATCAATTAATTAAAATTTAATCTATATTTTATGGATAATAAAGTTATAATTATTTTAAATGCTATCAACTAGATAGAAACTTTGATTTTAGTTTTAAGGATAGTATTAATTGAATCTACTAAAAAGGGAATTAAAATTACTTTAGAAGTTAAGTAGTTTGTATTTCTCTTTTTACAAAAAGGAAAAGGAAGCAAACTAAAAATAATCTTGCATATGATTCATGGCTAAAATATATTTGAATAACTATCAAAAACTCAATTTTGGTAATTAAATTTTTAATAGCTTGAAATCTTTGCATTTTAAAAAGTAAGTTATAAATATAATTAGAAAACTCTGCTTTGATTGAAAAGAATTAAAAAAATCTTGACTATATCTTCTGTAATTCTACGGTTCCTCATTAAATGATGTATTCTAATTTATTTCAAAGGATAAAATCCCTTTAATTTGAATTAAATAACCAATCTTATATAATGACTAAGTTACTAAATCTAATGAGTAATATGTTTTGAGGTTGTTGATTGCACTGGTATCTAATTTAAGTATTTTATAATTATATAGGATTATAAATTCTAATATTTAAAAAGAATAATGTCAACTATAATATGGATCAAAGCAGAGAGTGATTGCTTGATTGAATTTCGGATATCCCTCACTCTTTTTTTCATCATATACCTCTTATAATTAATATATTATTAATCTAATTAATAAGTATTATCAATTAAAAATTAAATTTGAGCAAGCAATTAGCATAATCGTCGTCTCTTTTAAAACTAAGTACCTTAAATTATAGACTATGACATATATTAAGTGTGAAATATTTAGCTGTATCTAATAACAATAAGATATTTTTAACTAATTTATTTTAAGTGACAGCATTTTAAATTATAAATTCAAGCAGTCATATAGCATGAATATATTCTAAAATATATTTCTCTAAAAATATCTCATGAGAAAGTCTTTTTTTATTAAATTAAAATTGAATTATTTCTATGAATATAAACTTTATGCATTCATGAAAAAGTTCTTAACCAATATATGCAAACCAAATTATAGCTTAAAAAGTGCGACAAAATTATCTAAAATTATCATTTAGAGAGCTCTTCAATTTATCTTACTGATTTAATTCTCTTCAGCCAAAAAAAGATAAATGAGTATCTAAGAAGATTATTCAAAGAATTTAGCCCTTTAAAATGATAGCAATAATCAGTTAGTGGATAAACTCTTTGGAGATTACTAAAATATCGTAGTTATTATCTCAATAGCTGCTAACTTCATATTTTTAATTGGATTAACAGTACTATTATTCTTGTTTTGCAGAGCCAAAAGGCGAAATAACTCTCTTTCAATATAAGTAATCACTCTTAAGAGTATAAATAATTGATAATTTATTTTATTCTAAGAAAAAGGAAAAGTCTCTAAGAGGAGATTACGAGCAGCTATTTTCTTAGGGTAAGTGCTTTCATAAAGGATTGAAAGAAAGAATTAATTGTTTTTATAGATGAAATTTACTGAAGACCACTTATCTTTAGATTCATAAAACAAGAGCTCCAACTAAAAATTTTTATTTTGTTGCTACTCTTATTAATGAAGCTTTTGTTCCCTTAACCTTAATAGCCACATGGTACTATATTATATTTTAATTTGAAATGATGCTACACATGAGAGTTTGAAAGCTCTTGGAAATGGAAATAAGAAACAATAGAAGGATGATGAAGATGATAAGATTCCTAAATATTTTTAAGAAAACCAAGGACGGCCTAACTTGAACACAGTGGTTCCTTTCTTACCAGAAACGGCAAGTAATTAGTCTCCTTAGTTTGCGTAAAAAATAAGCTAAACTGTAAAACCTGCGCTATTGTTGGAATCAGACAGACAATAATTAAACCCTTAACTAGGTAGAGATGTAATAAAAATTACTTTGAGAAATGGTTTTTTGAAGTATAAATATAAATCATTTATTCTTACAGTTTGCGTCATAATTAGAAAAATGCTGAATGTCTCAAATTTTTTTTCTTCAAAAAAACTCCAATGATAAAGATTAATCTTAACTAAATGCAGTTCTGATTATTATTTAGAGAAAGCAAGGGAAATGAACTATAAGATAAAAGATAGGAGAAGTTTATATTTTAACTGCCAATATATGCAATTTTTACTAAGCGCATTAGCTTAAATTTTATTTTGATTTAATTTTGGTTTATAGTCAACTATTAAAGGGCATGAATGATTTTAATAGAGATCAGCAATAAAAAAAAGTTGACCTATAGGCTTCAGATTTAGAGAGCAACGGCTCAAGTCATGCTATATAGAATCAACTTAGAAAAATAGAAACAGTCATAGGATTTGACATTTAGTAAGATAGCAAGTAAAGTAATGCCGAGGCGTAAAAGAGGTTAGAGAATATTATGAGTAAATCACTTTCGATAGTGGATTATAAAGTAGTATTATTTTATTTAAATATGGAAATTATCAGTTTAGAAAACATTACATTCTAAAGCCTAATGCAAATCGTATTGTCAATAAAGATGAATGATAAATTTTAACTTGATTTTTTTAGACTTTAAATAGATGCTATTCCTTTTGAAGTTTCATATGTCTTAGTAAAACTGCGACACTTGCCACTAGTAAATTATAGACGAAGAGGAAGCTGAAGATATTAATGATGAACGCCATATAGAATCGCCTTTGAATCAGAATGCTAAAGAAATGCATCAGTCATTTTATTATATCTTAAATGAGGGATGTTAATCGCCTGTCTCTACCCTACATGAGAGTGAAGAAATTCAGATTAAAGAGAGATAATGAAGACACTTTTAAAACCATTCTGTAAAACTATGAAAGAAAGGTACTAGGGATCAGTTTAAAAGATATGGAACTAATTTTGGTAGAAATATTGAAGCTAGGTTTAATTTAAGGAGGCTAATAGCTTCTTATCGAAACCAAAAGGATGATCATACTTAGATTTTTATAATCACTTAGATATATCTAAAGAGAAATAAGTGAAGTGAATCGTGGGTTATAAGAATAAGAATTTATTTGTCTTTAAGTAAGAGGTTAGAGTCTATGAGAATGTTTTCAGGTTTGAGAAGAAAAGTAGGGTGTTATATATTTTAATTATTAAATAGGAAAAGATTATGTTTTAATTAAATTTAGACACCCCATTGGTTAATCACTGATCTCTAGAGGAAAATCCAATTAAACATTAGGGTTTTAATTATAGCTATGATCATTATATTAAACACCAATCAATATTAGAATTAAACCATATTAGCCAATCACTGATCTCTATTTAATATAGTCCCAATCACATCTCTAATCAAGAATCGGGCTTTGATCTTATTCTTATAACCAACGATTCACTTCACTTATTTCTCTTTATAATGATAGAGGACACTATAAAAAGCATAGTGATGATAGAGGGAAGAGAAGTTCCTCAAGATTAATTGGACTCCTCTGAGTATAATTTGAAAGAAGACATTATAGATGATAGGGTAGGATTGCTAGGGATAGAACTGCTTACTCAAAGAGACCTACTTGAATAATCCTAGAGTGAGGATGTAGACTAAGACACGCAGAATCATACTGAGAGCAGTATTGATGGCTTAGACGAAGGATTCTAAACGAGATAGAAAAACACAGACGCAAATAAGTATTTGTTAAATATATTTAAAGCAACTATTTAAGTAAATAAGAGTACAATAACTCCTTTCCATTAGAGTCTAAAAGGAGCTAACTCAATTGCTTCAAACCAAGGAGGCATGGCTATTTATACCACCAAAAATTAACTTAGGCCAGTCAAGAAAAATGTGGTTATTAATACAGATAAGAATAATAATTTAGCATGATTATAAATATTTCTATGAAAATAACGTTAAAGGGTACAATCCAAGCCTGGAGGATGCTTTTGTTTCAACTGTATATAACGCCAAGAATTAGTAGAAGTACATAGAGTAGCTAAGGAGAGGGTCTGTAAAATTTCCTACCTCGAGTATTCATTTGATCCCAAAATCGAAACAAAGCAACACTTAACTTTAAAACGTAGATCATCAAAAAAGGATAACGCATTTGATATAGAATGCTCTACGATAAAGATTTCAAGATACTCGCCAATAAGAGTAGCTATCAGAGAATATTAACACCTACATAAATTAAAGAGGCCAGAAAAGAATCCCGACTCAAACATCCTTAGATAATCTTGGATTTGTTCAAAACTTGCCAATAAATTCAAGTCGCTTCAGAGCAGAAGAGAGAAAATTTTCAAGCGGCCAACTTAGTAAATATACTCCTGATTCTCTTATCATTTAACTGTCTTTTGAAATTTTAAATAACCATTTTTTATATTGCTGATTGATAAGAAGTAAGGTAGTTCACCTTAACGAACGTAAAGTCCTCCTAAAGTGCTCACTCCTTAAATCGTCAATTTCTAAAACTCAAATAATCTCGGACCATATAATGAGCTGCTAAGTTAGAAACAGGGATATTTAAATAAGGGGCGAAAAATACCTCAATTCAATTTGCCTTCACTCTCAAAAAATGATTCATTAACTAAAATGAATGAATTTTTCACTAAGTGGGAAAAAATCTGCTTTTCTGGGTGGAATGATTGACAAGTCGGCAACTCATCTTCCTAAGTTTATGAGCTCGAAGAACCTGTAAATCTTGGTGCGAAATCCATACTCTCATCATAATAAAACAGTAGAGTCTGATAGCGCCTCTGGATAAATGATTATAGAGGTAGAGGAGCTTAACTAGTCTTCCTAAAAAAGCAAGAACAGCATTCATAAAATTTTAAATTTGTTCTTTAGCTTTCTCAGATCGCTATCTCCTTTAAATTAGAAAGAATAAACCTATTTGTTCTTTTTAAACAGCAAAATAATTCAGAGTAAAAAATTTAATTATTTAAACAATAAATAACGGAACTTTTAATATTTTTACAGACTAAATCTATTATGGACAATTTGGTTATAGTATTTGTCAGTTTCTCCAAATGGAAAAGCAAGTGAGAAAGTAAAATCATACTAAAACTTTACTTCAGCAGTTCAAGCATATATTTTATTGTAATTTTTATAGCCAAACCTGTGCTTAATTAGGCCATAAGTGGAATAGCTCTTCTGCAGCAGCAAGCCATAAATATTTCTTAAAAAATTTTTTCCTTGTAAATATATTCTTAGCCAAAAGAGCAAAGAAGAACTTGCTTCAAAATAAATCCGATGATACATTGCAATAATCAAACCCCACTCCTTAAAGTGATGCTTCAAGTTTAATAAAGCTATAATGAACATATATTATATTGTAATTTCTCCACTGCTAAAAGAAAGCAAGAGCTATAACTTGGCAATCGACCTTTCAAAAATAATGCTTACCTGCAGATAGGTTTAAACGAAAGGGGTGCTTCTTAAACTAACTATTTAATGATTAAGGCATTTTTTATAGTTCTCCTTAATATGTCAAAGGAAGAAATGTAGATTTTAATTTCACAGGGGACAACAGTTCTAACTTTTATTGGAGAGCTGAGAACAAATAAGGGTAAACAAGGTCGAATGGATTGCATTAATATAGTAATTCTTATAATCAGCATTAATCTAGTTAGCTTAAAAACAACAACTTCCATATTTTAAGAATACTTAAAATGTTTTAATTCCATGAGAACTACTTAAATGGGATAAGAGGTGGCTCAACCACAAAGCTGAAGAGAGGCCTAAGTCCTGTGATGGAAGCAGGTTCTCGCTAGAGTGGGGTGAATAGTGCCACATTAAATCACCATTCTAGAAACCGTTCAGACTTTCCGCAAACTCTAAGCAGAGAGGAAAACTTATAGTACACAAGATAGTTATTATAATTTTAAACTTTATTTAGAAGATAGAAAGTCAATTAGATAAAAAGGGAACATAATTTTTTCTAGGAAATGAGCGACTATAACATGAGCTTTGGAGGTAATGTAGTATCTAAGGCCTAATTTAAGTGATAAAAAAGAATAAATGTTTTGAATGTTTGCAAATTTCATAAATAATTGTTTGACATCGTTATATATAACTGAATCATGAAGAGTTCATTTAAGTTTTTACTATGTAATGTTGCAATTTAAGAAATAAGTTGTTGCAGTAATTAATTAAATTAGGTATATTTCTTCTAAAAACTTGTCCATTCTTTTTCATTGCTAAGGTGTAGGTGAAACCATGATGACTAAGTCTCCTCTTACAAATATCAACGAATGGTTCTTAGTTTTAATCTATAGAGCATAGTTTAAGCAACAAATTTAGAGTACTTTGTGGAAAATCCTTATGTTTGAAGATATTAAAACGAGTATATGTTGAAGAATCTTACTTTAGGAGTTTCTTATTTAGTGAGTGGATCTATCTCGTATGTTGTAATTTTCTCTTCTACATCACTCATCATCAAGTTCAAGTGCTCATCGTAAGCCTATTTTTTAATAAGTAAAGCTATTCACATTTAAACGAGGAAGTAAGGATTACAACTCTCTTTCATTCTGTAGTCTAAAATCTTAAGTCTTTGCTCGCATAAAGGCTCAATCTTCCTTCACTCTCCTGCTATACTTACAACTAATTTTCCCTTTAGCTCTCTGTTATGGCGGCACTTAACATAAACTCGTTCAGTAAGAGATTCTGCAATCAAATCTATAGGTTCATTTACCTCTGCTGAAAATTTAATCATTTTATAATTTCATTTATTCTTAATTTCAATTTATTATAAGAGTGCATTTAAAGGTGAGGTAGTAGTAAATAGTATAATAATAAATAAAACATTCAAATCGCACACGATGCGCATCCTTATATCTAAGATGTCACTTATATAAACCTTCACCAAAACATTTAAGATCATACATTTATCAATTTCATAAAGCAAATTTATACATCTAAACGGTTTTTAA
This sequence comes from Tetmemena sp. SeJ-2015, assembly GCA_027382625.1. Lineage (NCBI taxonomy): Eukaryota > Ciliophora > Spirotrichea > Sporadotrichida > Oxytrichidae > Tetmemena > Tetmemena sp. SeJ-2015. The sequence goes on along the minus strand of JAJKFJ010023990.1, from coordinate 120 downwards.
ATTCAAAATGTGCATATTAGAATTAGGGTTTAATAATAAATATATAAATCGGATGAGTGATTTAAGAGGCAAGAAAAAGGGCGGTATCGAGCCCTCTCAAAATCAACTCGAAGCTGATTC